>JARFNZ010127647.1:0-19985 GCA_031763405.1 Balanus nubilus
CGGGGCCATGGGGAGGCCGAGCGGGCCCGCCGCGCCGAGCAGGAGGCTGTCAGTCGACTGGCGGCGGCTGCCGACAGTGTATCCAGGGAGGCCATCCACGTCATTCAGCAGCAGATGGAACGGGGCTACGGTGCCGGCGGTATCAGTGGTGGAGGCGGGGTCAAATACGGTGTTCTGGTTCGTGGTCTTACTGGAGGCATCGTCTACGACGGCAGCGGTGGCGGTGGCGGTGGCGGGGGCGGCGGCGGCGCTGGAGGAGTCAGCAACGGGGGCACTGGCAGCGGCGGTGGTATAGTCCAGGGGGTGATCTTCAGCAGCGGTAGCGGAGCCGGCAGTCGGGCCGGCAGCGGCGGCAGCGGCGGCGGCGGCGTCTGTCACACGGACACCATACGGGACCTGAAGGAGCTGGAGCGGGTGAGACAGGACGCCCAGGTGTGGTGGGCGCGGCAGGCCGGCAGGCGGCCGGTCGGCTCACCCCACTCGACCGGGCTGCGGCCCCACGTCCGTCAACTGCTGGCCTCGCGAGGCCGCGCCGCGTTCCGCTTCGGCGGTGTCGAGCCGGCTGTGGCAGTGTCTTTGGCGGGGGCGCGGGCGGCAGCGGTGGCGGTGTCTGTGGCGGGGGCGGGGGCGGCGGGGAGGCGGAGACGCCAGTCCAGTCAGCCGCCGGAGCCGTCAGATCACGGCGATAGCGGGCCGTCGCCGCTCACCCTACCCAGACTGGCCTCTCGCACCCGCCACCTCTCCCTCGGGCCGCCCCTCAACATCCACAAGGTCAACATCGGCGACATGAGCTCAGTGGCCATGCACATACCACCCGTGTTCTGAAAGGAGACCAATTCAGTAACGGGGCCACTCCACCTTACGTACATTGCCTTCCTGTATGGAAACCAACGAATTGCAACGCCTTGTACAGACTGCTTTTTATGAGGTTTCCACTACAACTTTACAAGTTAATTTTGTCATCTAGTCTTAATTCTTTTGTCATCTAGTCTTAACTGGTCTTGTGACACTAACAACTGTTGTCGTTTCTTACTTATCCTCCAAGGAGCTAGTGGGATGTTTGTAGTATCAAAGCAGCATGCGAAGTTTGAGCGCCTTGTATTTGCGAATCAGCAGCCAAACGAAATTGCACGGAAATGTTCACTGAACAATAACGATCAATACCAGTGGAATGGTACTGGTTGACTGCAATACATATAATTTAAGAGCAGATACTCAATACCGAACAGCACGCAAACGAACTGGTACAAAATAATAACCCTATACATGACTCACCAATTATCACTTGACAGCGAATATCCCCGGAAATTGTTGGTTAAGGTTATACGCATAACTTGGTTAGATTGTACATACATAATATAATACAACCAACATAAAGAACGCCTAATTTCATTTCACAATAATTTACCACATGTAATCACGTTACAACAGCGAGCAAATGGCTTCTGGCCAGGGACGAAACATTAAAACATGACGAAATGTGTAATATCCTCTTAAGCGACGTGATTCACCTTCGCATCTCTGCAATACTCTGCGGCATATTCTCGGTGAGGAAGAGGTGGACGACGGTGAGCCTTGCTTGGGTCGCTCGGGTGGGAGCTTCGCGTCAATATCACTAGATACGGACGGTTGGCCATTCGTGCGACATTACCTAGCGAAGGTGCAATGTGAAAACGACTAAATGTGTATGTGCTTAGCAGACTTGTTCGGCTGAATCAACGGGCATGGGTTACTCCCGTCCGTGCATCAGCCCTTCGGGTCCAGCTAACGACCAGCCCGCGCTGTTCCCGCATACTTCAGCTGAGATGCAAGTTTTGCGCGCAAATGCGTCATGTCCTGGACTCCAGGATATACCTAGATTTTGCGAGATATTTAAGAGCCTAGATCTCTGAGTGTCAATTCAAATATAGGTATAAACTCATCATAAATTGCGCATGTTATAAGCAAACTTGTGAACAATTCAAAATTTTAATGCCAATAATTCAATCATGACTCACCGGTAAACATGAATGATTCAACCATGATTTTATCATTCAACATTGCCACTGGTGAACGATTCAGTGATTCACGGGATTATGTGAATTATTTATCAATGAATCGTCCAATGAATTATTAATGCATCATTGAACCACAATACCTATCAATGCGTAGGTGCAATAACAGTGCAGACATTCGGAATGAGGGTATTTTCAGACTAAATGAAGGTGCTGAAAGCGATTTTGACATGTACTGACTCCAATTCCATTTCCCATAATGAAGGTGGTCTATCTTTTGTATAGTTTCTGGTGTCCCCCAACAAGAATGATTCCCTGTGCTATGAATGGTTTGATCACTACGTTTTCTTCGTATGAATGATTCAGTCAATGATTCATGACAAGATTGCGAGGTGAATCGATTCATGAATAATTCACGCGAAATTATAATAATTAAATAAAAAGAATGATTCGAGCAGACCCGAAACACGGTCAGTTTTTCTACCAAACCTATATGTTAACTGGAGCATGGAACATCAGCGAACCTCGCCATTAATAACGGGACCCGATGGGCCAAGGCAGGGACGGAGTAACCCGTGCCCCTTAATTCAGCCGAACACAAGTCTGGTGCTCAGTCGAAGACCGAGATGAGCGGATGACAAAAGCGCTAGCTCAGTCTTTGAGTTCTTCTCTCTAGCTCGATTTGGATCAGCACAAGGACCTATTCCTATCCCTGAGCAGGCAGAGACAGCAGCAAACCACCTAGAAAGCAAGGAATTCTCACACATCAGTCAAGCATTACTGATTAGAGACCATAGCGGATTTACTGTGATAAAATCACTGCACGACAATCTGCACGTGGTTGCCGGATCTTCGATCACTCGCGGCATTCATTTCACCAATATAAATACCACGACAGAACGTACTACTACCCACCCTTAGTAACGTTCGTAGCTTGTTTACACCGAACACTCGCAAACCGCGCAGTTTGGTGTCGTGCGATACATACCCTGACCTTCCGGGCGCGCACCCAGTCCTTCCACAGCTGGCGCCACCGACAGAAGAGGGACCGGCGACCTCCGAAGATCAGCAGGTATAGTTCCTCCCATGATCGACGGCAGCATGTCCACACAGCCGGTCTCAGTCTTAATCGCCCACCTATCGTCTTCAGCAAGCCGCGGTGATGCGTATGCCACCGCACAGCGCCGGTACCGACCCTGTCCAGACTGGACCACGGCTCCAGGTCAGGTCAGGTCAGGTCGGATCGTCGCCAGACCGGCGTCTGGGCACGACCAGCGGCCACTGGCTACTCACCACCAGGCTGCCGACACTCTGTCGCCAGTGGAGCCTGTCCAGTTCGTCAGGGCCACTCCCGCCCGCCCACTGCACATTGCCTCCGCTTCATCAAGAAGCTGGCAATGGCTCACCCGGGATCGAAGGAACTCCGCGCTTAAGAAGCTCCGCGGGCAGTCGACTCGACATCCCGCACGCGGCTAACTCGAGCCCCAACAGGAAGCTTTCACCCTATACGTGGCTTGCTCGAGTCCCAGCAGAAAGGTAACGCTGCACCAGCCCCTCACTCGAGCCCCAGCAGGTAGTTGACACCCTGCACCCCCATGATGATGATCGGCTGCCAGGCGACCAGCCAGCGGATCCAGTCCAACAGCTGGCCGTACAGCACGTGCGGCTTCTCCCAGGGGTTGGCCAGCATGCGCTTCAGGTCCACCTTCTCCTTGCAGTAGGGGCAGATCTGTTTCTTGCCGACGATGCACCAGCCGCGGATGCAGAACTCGTGGAACCTGGCGGCAGATGGGGAGAAGCGTCGGGGTTTCACCAGGGTTTGACTTTAGCAATAGATTGGAAACTGACAAACTGGGGAAGGCTGTCAGTGAGGTGAGACAGGGGAACCCCTTGGAAATGCTGGACTCATGTCGTTCAGAATCTTTAAGAAGTTATCAAATGGATCACCACCCCTTACGTAAAGTTCCTGCCATACGTATGCCTTTAGTACATGACACAAAAACGGGCATAATGAACATGATCACTGGTCCGGCCACTGGACTCAGGAAGTTGGAGTGTTCAGACTGCGACTTACATCAATGATTCATCCGATTACAACATGGCGCCTCCTCGTCCACGATCATGCTCGTATTCCCTACAGCCACCCTGAGCCAATACCCAGGGTGCCTCGCCGTCTCGCACCACTCGTCTTCAACTCACACGTGCTGGCAGGTGAGGCGATACGTCTTCTCCAGCACCGCCTGGTCGTTGTTCAACACCAGCAGCTTGTTGCCGCACACGGCACATACGTCCGGGTCCAGACTGCGCGTCGGCATACCGTCCGGCTTGTAGTACTGACAACATAAGGGAATGACAGGTCGATATAAAGACTGAGTGTCCACATACTGTCCGGCTTGTAGTACTGACAACATAAGGGAATGGCAGGTCGATATAAAGACTGCGTGTCCGCACACGGACCGCCTTGTAGTACTGAGAACACAGTTACAAACACCCATTTCACTCACACATTTACCTCGTGGGCAATCAATCGCTTCTGAACTCCCGTACGACGAAACAACTTCAGAAGCTTATGTTGTTTTATCATATTTCAATGTGTTCATCAAAGTGATGATGATGGGTTCAACAATGATGGTGACAGTTAGTACGTATGTAGACAACGTATAGGCATGAATAAGATTCAGTGGCATAGGACCAGTAGGACAACGTTGTTGGCGATGAGCGAGCGAGCACAAAGGAAATGTACTAACAACTGATGGTGTGGCTGGCAGGTATGCAGGGCTAGACTTCCCTGAGATGTAAAATAAGGGAGTGCACGTGCGCATGTGCGAATGCACCTCAAGACTTGTGTAAAGCTTGTAGCTTAAGTAGCCCTAACCACACACCAAATTTAAACACAATCAGTCCCGCGGTTCCACACATATAAAAGGGATGTGCACGTACGCACGTGCAGGTGCACACCACTCGCGACTTGTGTAAAGGTCGTAGCCAATGGGTCCCTAACCGCACACTGAATTTGAACACAAGCGATTTAGCCATTCCTGAGTTACAGAAAAGAGTACATGCACGTGAGCACGTGCGCACCTGAAGATGTACCTCACCCCTGGCCTGACTTGTGTGAAGCTCGTAGCTAATGGACCTCTAACCAAACACCTCACTGAAACACAATGGGCTCTGCCGAGATACATAAAAAAGGTATGCACGTGCGCACATGAAGATGCCCCCCCCCCCCCCTGTTTAAAGATCGCAGTTAATGGATCCCTAACCACTCACCAAATTTGAGCACAATCGACCAAACCGTTCCTGAGAGATAGAATAGGGATGTGCGCGTGCGCACGTGCAGAGGCACCCCACCGATGGGTTCCTAACCACACACAAAATATGAACATAATCGGCCGTTGCGGAGTTTTTATGAAAAAACTATTTCCAAGTGGCACGCGCCACGCGCCGAGGTGAGCACCAACGTGAGTCGGCACTGCTCTCATACAGGGCAGGGGGGGGGGGGGGAGGGGGTGGAGGGGCTACTTGTCACCCAGCAAAAAAGACCGCTTGTCAATCAGACGTGCAGTTGCAGACATAAGCCTCTCAAAAGCGTCGGTACCTGGCCAGGCCGGGCGTGTGTTCTCATATATCACCATAGAACTCGCTTTGTAACAAGGTTCAATGCCAGTCTAAATTTCAAGTGATGCTCGTTCTATACGTTTTGATTCGATGTGCAATGCTCATACATCTCGGCGCCCTTTGATCGGTTTGATACGGAGATCGAGACGTCTGCACCTTGGACGTTGAGCCAACGGTGGAATGTGGTGCATGGGGTCCTACCTATTTTGGTGCGGGGTCGTAACAAACAGCTGACCGGGCGCTTCTCTGCCCGTATGTGAACCAGTTACCATGGCAGTACAGCGAGCTGCAAAACTCCGGTTTACTCAGCATGGTTGGCTCGAGTCAGACAAACAAAGCTAGCGAGTTTGAGTATACATTCGTTGAAAGGCGGGTGGCTATGAGCCACCATGGCGGATGTCAGGCTACTGAGATAGCGCCTTCATCAAGCTTGTATGGATGGATGTACCATTAGCCATTGATGTCGGAGTGGATGTGAATATCGATCGTGGTTAACATCGGTAAAATTACACGGCATCCCGTCTTACCCCGATGTGGGCGGCCATCTTGTCGGCGCAGATCTCGGCACAGTCGCGGCCGAGCACGCCGTAATAGAGGCCGTAGAAGAGGAACATGATGCCCACATCCATCCAGACGTGCGGCTTCACGTGGAACATGAGGTTGAAGCCGAGGAACGTGGCCATCATGATGGTGTAGCCGATGATGCCCAGGCCGTAGCTGACCTTGTACAGCAGCAGAAACCACTTATACACCAGCCTGTGGAAGAACCATCCAAACAAACATGTGATACCTCACCGAATCACACGATGAACTCATTTATTTACCAAAATTGATTTTTTTTTTAGACGTTTGAGAATATGAAAATCACCTGCGAGAATAATAAGCGAAAGACGAGTTCAGGTCATTTGCATAACACTCATTTGACGAATTCACTCAAATATGCATAAGAAACCAGATATTTACAGCAAACAGCAAGTTAAAATCAAGTATCCGGAATGCGACTTGAATAGAAGAGAAGGAAAACAAAACATACCGAGGCGTGGTCCCATGAAGCGGTTTCTTCATGGCTTTGAAGCCGATCATGAGCGTTATGCAGCTGTAGAGCAGCCAGAAGAAGATGAAGCGCCACCAGTGGTTCCGGATACAGAGGACGAACGGTATCACCCACATTCCGATCAAGGTCACGATCTGAAATACCAGACACCAAAACGTCACGATCTGAAACACCAGACACCAAAGCGTCAATCTGAAATACTAGCCACGAAAACGTCAATCTGAAATACTAGTTACCAAAACGTCACGAGCTAAAATATCAGACATCAATGTGAAATGAAGGGCAAGTCCAGATACTGAGACCACAAATGTTCAATACAGCACTACCTTTGAACAAAGCACACAAAATAGTTGCATTGAAATGCACGACTAACATGATCTGTGTTATCCTTCGGGTGTGAACTTTAACGACATGATGAGGCGTAGATAACAAATACTATTAGTGCAATGTATTGGTCAAGTGTAACCAAAGATTTTGCTATTTAGTCATTTTTAGCGCGATCCATCGATTGCGAGCATGTTTTTGAGACGTTTCCCACCCAATGTCAAAGTCGACATTTCATGAAAATCACTTGAAAGGATGCGCCCAAGATATGCTTATTTGAACGTGAATTTTGAGCTACAGATACGATATGCTACGTGCATATCGTATCTGCACTCCTTCGAGAAGAGAATAGAGTTTGCCACGAAAACAGCTATCGCAAAACAGCACCTTCTGCTACGCGGCAATTAGCGTGGCTGTTCCCCCTTGCCGTTCCCTCACCAGTCACCTCACCGACACCCTTAGACCGCCAAGATTACCGACCCCTCGATCTTGGATTACACTGAATAGTGACTACCGACTCCATGGGATGCCCCTTTAGCCAACCTTAGGACACCACCAGCATCACTGAATGATCTGAAGGCGATATTAAATGCCCTTGCTTAGTCAATAGAAGGGAAATAAGTGAGCCGAATTGTGCGGCGTCAGCCCTGCCCAGCAAATGTTTGTGGCATCTGCAGTGGGCTCCCTACGAGTCTCCGCGGCCAAACTGAGGAGTTGAGCTTGATGAAAATTAGTAAATGACATTTACAATGATCGTATATGAGTATAATAATAAAATCCAGTAATCACGTTTAAAATCAAAGAAGTTAATCAACGAGTGTGACAAGTTTCTACTTAGAAAATCGTTACTGTCAAATCGGACGAAATCGGGTTTGACATTGGATCATAATATTTCACAAAACGTGGTCGCATGGAAGGGGCACTGTTCAAAATGATGAAATAACAAGATATCAAATTGTGCTCGACCAGATGATGCCAATTTTACCAAGAATAATTTGTTGTAGTGCCCAAAATGAGCAAATGAAATACATTTCAAATGAAAGACTCTGCATGAATGAGAAACAACAGGACATCAAGACGACCATTCGAATTCACTGCCAAAGAGACCATTTGTACACAAGGAAGCCAGCGCCATTTATTTGTACAATACAAAATATATAACAACTGTAATGGCCAGACGGTCATGATCTTGCCTGGACGCTGTTCACTGACCTGATACGAGCGTGGATGGTGTTTGCGCCAGAACACGAGCACCACCTGGCCCAGCAGCAGGGCAGTGATCAGCACCAGCACCATCTCCGCGTGCATCGCCTCGTGGCCCTTGTGCTTCTCGTGCATCCGAATGTGCTCGATCCTACCGATCGAAAGCATCAATTTAGGGCATGCAGTGGACAGTGGCATGGCAGCAGGGTCTTGGTATGTGCTTGCATCACAGCTCAATATTTTGTGATGGACAACAACCATGACTTATACAATATTTTATACATACAAGCATGTTTGGCAAAGTTGCTGTTTGCTGGTATGCATTTTGTAGTTGTACTCTTGTGTATTCTGGGCTTAAGATCTCCAGAGCATGATCCAGTTGGATGAATTGAATCAAATATTATCATTAAGCATATTTGATTTAACTATATCTATATTCCCCTTTTCAAATAGTACAAAAAGAGTACAAAATGTATACCAGGAAACAGTAACTTTGCCAACCATGTCATACAAGGCATTGTGAAATTCAATGCCTTAAAATGCAGATTGAGCAAGTGAGTAATACCTTAATTTTAATCTGGAGGTGATTGGCAAACCCATCTGTTATTTTGTTTCAGATATGTTGTCCAAATATTTAATGGAAGTATGTTTTGAGAAACCAACAGAATGACTAAACATTGAGTGAGTGGTTAAGATACCCTTCCATAATTACCTCCATTTTTCCTCTTCTGAAAACTTGCTCAGGTCTAAACTCTGTAAAAGATCAAGCAATTGTGTTAATGCATTTTAAAAAGAAAAAAAGAAATGGGCGCCTTGCAGCTGTGGTGCCCTTAACCCAAATCATCACCATCATCGTCATCAAAAACAAATAAATATTTGACTGTTTCTACTTCCCCAGAATGTAGAATATTTATGTATTGCTAATCTCCAATCTCTTTATAGTTAAAACAACTCAACTGAAGCAAGACATGGCATGCCTGAATGAAGACATACCTCCCCTAGCAAAATATCTAAAACATTTTGACATTAGCTTTCCCAATCTCAGTTCTCACTGCAGGGATGTATAACAAATTATACTCACAGTGTTAAGTAGGTCCTTAATTTCATATCCCTTCACCCCTTGATGATGGTGATGTTCCATCCTTGTCTATCTCTGCACAGATGTCCTGAAACAATGGATAAAATACTTCAGTGTCTACCATGACCACTTCTGAAGATGATATATAACAAGCAATGAAAGTGTTAGTAATTATTGAAAACAGTTGCTTTCTACACAAAACAGATGTTTGAAATGCCTAACTGATAAAGCAAAGTCAATTTACCACCAATAATCCTACATGAATAAAGGAAAATAATGCAACATATTGAACACAAAATAAGATTTAAATAGAAGGAATGAAATAACATGCTTATAACTCAGTATTGTAGAAGTCCTACCCACCAACCCATTCAAAAGCAAACAATAGTATATGCATAGGGTTTAAAGAAACACATCTTATCCCTTTCTCTATGATATTGCAAATGGTAGGGTAAGAGTTGTAACTTCAGATTTGTTCTAACTTCATGCTTGAAATTGACATACTATTGAAAATTACTTAGATCATACTAACACAAAACATCACTGATACCATGTGAAGTCTGAAGCTAGGTAGGACTTCTACCCTATTGTGCAATCATAGGGAACTACAATTGGGTAAACTGTAGTTATGCTTAACATGCACTTTCACAACATTATTAATGATATTGGCAATATCAAGTGTCAGTATAATCTACATTGCAAATAGTATGCAAATATTGGCAATGGGACATGCTTGGTGTTACAGCAGTTGATAGTTACTATATTAGTAATAAGGGTAGGCCAACATACCCACATACCTGCATACCTACCAACCCAAACTGCTGTAGCCCCAGACTGAGACTGCACACTTCCTTGCTCAAAATGTTAGACTTGACATGTCATTTACCATGATGCAGACAATACCTATTCCATATCAATATCATTAAAATTCTGACATAACAGAACAGCAAGTCTGAAGAAAAAGCTTCTAGGTTTAGGCTTAAAATAATGGATGATGGAATGAATTTAGACTAGGTCTATTCATGTGTCCATTAACTTAATATTTTGTTCTTCTCTTTATCTGCTGGTCTTGCTATCTCAGTTGGGTGAGGTTTGGTAATGCACAACCATTTAAAGCATGTGCTATTTTTATCAAACTTGTGCCAAAAATGGTTATGGCATAGCTATTTTTGGTAATGGGAAAGTGATTTTCTCCCTGTGCAGCGTGCAGCTGTTGACCAAAAGCAGACAAAACTATTGAAATACGACAGTTACCACTGGCACCACTAGAAAGAGCTTGAGATTCTCTCACTTTTCACTGTTGGCTTAGAAAACCTACTGATGAGTGATGTTTAGCTTTTTGGGGTTTTTAAGTTTGATGTTAAGATTTGGTTGCCTCTTGAGTTGTTTAAAACCATCTTTAGTAGTTTTGATTGTATTTTCATTCCCAAATTATTTTTTTAGATTAAAGAAGCCATTTCTCCCACAAGAAATAAATATTTGTGCCAAATTACATGGAAATGGAAGCCCACACTGTCACCTCTTTAATACCTAGTTGTCGTGAATCTGCTTGTTTCTTGTAATAGAAACGCCTTGTTTTACATGGAAAGAATGATGTTCAAACAAAAATACAAATAAAACAACTATATAAAGTCATTTTGAACAGCTCAGGAGACAAGTGAATTTTAGTGCCCAACTTTAAACCCCACAAAAACCTATGCATCATTGGTATATTTTCAAAGTCAACGGTGAAAAGTGGGAGAATCGCAAGCTCTTTCTAATGGTGCCAGCAGTAGCCGTCATATTTCAATAGTTTTTAAGCTTTTGGTCAACAGCCGCACAGGGAGAAAATCCTTCCTGTTACCAAAAATGGTTATGTGTAACCAATTTTGGCACAAGTCTGCTAAAAACAGCATGTGCTAAAAATGGTTACCCATTACCAAACCTCACCAGACTGAACAAGTTCCCTCCTCATCCTGGTTCTTAGAATGAGAAACAGATTCTGTCCACTGTTTCAAGCACAACATCAACAAGTACTGTGCAGAGCTGATGTACCTGGCTTTGACATCAACCTAGTGAAGGCATTATTGGATTTGATGGGAACAGAGCTCAACGAACCCGAGCGAATCAGGCATTAATATGTGCCTTACGAGTCTCTGATCTATCTACTATTATAAGGTTGAGGTTCCAGACCAGGCATTTGATACAGACAAACGGAAAGAATAGAATGCTGGATGACAGACATTCCAACAGTCCTCTTTAGTCTATTTACTTGCAAAACAATAAAAATTACCACGAAGATTACAAACGTACCTACTCTCAATCCCAATTCCGAGGAGGGGATCCCAAAATTGTCTCATAAACTCAAAACAGAGGGATATCTCAACTTCCCCAAACTTCCTCCATTTCAAACTGATTACGTCATGACCTCCAGCAATGCTTGAAACCAATCATGGCGTATCCGCAATGCCTGGCCAACGGATAAGTGACATGAGCGGATCTCTGCCTTCAAATCGTTATTCGACTTCATGCTTTATATTTTTGCAGTTGGAATGTGATCGGGAAAGCGGAATTTTGAATACAACCTAGCCTTGCAAATTTAACCTAAAACCTTACAACCAACCATAACTTAGCATATATCCATGAAGCTTAGGAGTTAGGAGGATGTCGGAGGATAAACTTGGATAATGCGGATGGTAATATAACTTACATAACCGAATATAACCTTGAAATATTGCTTTACTTACCGCACCAGTGTTAGGAACAAAAAGCGACCCTTCCTATGCAGTATGCGTCCGTTCCGCCTTTCTATTCGACACCATTTCAAGAGTTTTCCGTCCACTTATACACATGACGTCATACTTTCTGATGTCCAAGACGGAAAGATTACCTTTTATGCAACAACTTGGCTTAAATGCACTGGATCTGAAGGAAAACGTAAACAAACAGCCACATCTTCACCAACGGTCGACCAATCAGAGCAGAGAACCGGCTCCACCCGGGCATGTTTGGAAAACAAAGATCAAGACTAGAGATTTTGAGAAATAAACCTTCAGATGCAAAAAAACGCTTCGGCGATCGCGATATTACACTTCATGCCGGGCACTTCTATTCCGGTAATTGGGCGTGGGATTGCCCGGCAAAATAGCGCCATTGAACGCATCAGATAAGAAGCTACTAAATCGGCATGCTTCTGAGACTTCCAGGAACCTTTCTAAGACTTTGGTAGTCATGGGTCAGGTCAAGGTCATCCGAGGCCACGAGGTCTAAAAAGTCAAACTGCTGATTTTGGTCACTGGTAGCTGTAATATATGTTTCCGGGTCACTTGTCTCGTCAAGAGCGAAAAATGACCCTAAGACATTGTTTTCCCATTGTAATTAGACAAAAAATGAAAATACGGAAAATCATCGGGATTCGTGAAAACGTCATGAAAAGTGTATTTTAGACTTAGAAAGGTCATTACTCCGGCATTTTTTGAAGATATTGATTTGATTTTTTTTACACGTGTTCATCGAGCTGGTCTGTAACACATTTATAAATTAACATATGCCGGCCTGTTTAAAATTGCGAACATTTTGAAATAGGGTAAAAAATAAAAAATTTGTTTGATTTTACCAATTTTCCAAAAATGGAAAAAATAGAAAATCCGAAATAACACTTTGATGGCACAGTCTATTATCAGTCTCTTGATATGAAACAATGCTTAATTGTGATCTGATTCTGAAGTCCTAAGTGACATCGCTTGACGTGTGATATAGCATGACCTCGTTCGAACCCGAATTTACGTAAAATGAATGTTAACAACGAAATCAGCGCATAAAAACACAGTAGAAAGCTCTGGAAATAAAACAGGTCATCCAAGGACATCAGAGGCCAGTGACCTCGGTTGACCTTTGGGAGGTCGTGACCTCGTTGGTAACTAGAGTAATCCAGACCTGAATTGCTACTTCCTACATCCAAGTGTCCTTCCGTTTTCCTTATCACTTTTGCGTGCTGTTACGTAACGTTTGCAAGTCGTGCTGTAAAAATCATTTATCTCACACTGGCCTTGTCTCACACTGTGTGGTTCCTCGAAAAGTGCTTAGTCGTACGTTTATAATGGCGTGATCATAAATAGACTTCAAGTCATTTAGCACATCTGTTTATTCGAGAGCATGCCAATGATCACGCCATTCTGAAATGGAAAGACAAAGTCGGGACAGCGGAAGGACACTTGGATGTAGGAAGCAGCAATTCAGGTCTGGATTACTCTAGCTTCTCCGACCTTTTAGGTTCAAGAGTACCACTCTCTTCATGTATGACCCGACATTGGCGTCTTTTAAATGTGTTTTTCCTCCTGTTTCTGCGTGCAAATTCCGTGCACTGATACGACTGGCAATTGTATACGACTTATACGACTGGGAATTGTATACCACTTATACGACTTACATATACGACTGGCCCTTGAACACAAACCTACTTGAACGTTGTCAGTTGACACCGCTGAATATTGTTTCTCCTTAGCATGAATATGGCTACGTAGTTCTAGGAGAAGAGGTCCCAAAATGAAGAGACCCCACCGGACGGAGTGGGTGGGCCTACCTTCGAACGTGAAGTCACAGACGATGAAGCAAGCCAGGTAGGTGACCATCGGCACCGACTTCTTGAAGTGCACCTTGGTCAGGCCCTGAGACGGCATGTTCGGCTCCTCACGCTGCGAGCAGAGGAGCGGCAGAGGCCAGGTCGGTCAGAGGTCAAACCGCAGACGGCAGAGGTCAAACCGCAGACGGCAGAGGTCAAACCGCAGACGGCAGAGGTCAAACCGCAGACGGCAGAGGTCAGGTCGGTCAGAGGTCAAACCGCAGACGGCAGAGGTCAGGTCGGTCCGAGGTCAAACCGCAGACGGCAGAGGTCAGGTCGGTCAGAGGGCAAACCGCAGACGGCAGAGGTCAGGTCGGCCAGAGGTCAGACCGCAGACGGCAGAGGTCAGGTCGGTCAGAGGTCAAACCGCAGACGGCAGAGGTCAGGTCGGTCATAGATCAAACCGCAGACGGCAGAGGTCAAACCGCAGACGGCAGAGGTCAGGTCGGTCAGAGGTCAAACCGCAGACGGGGCATCTGGGCAGAGGTCAGTGCCAGGTGGGCAGAACATCTAAAGGCAAGGGTGCGCCCTAAAGAAACCAGCGAGGGATCTTAGGAGACCAGGATGGGCCTCGCGTAGGACAGGGAGAATCCCTGGAGTAGGTTCTGCGGAGGCCAGATTTGGCTCTCTGAAGATCAAATCGAGCCGTTTTAGAACTCAAAGTGGGCCCTTGAAATGTCAGAGTGGACCCATGGAATGCTTGAGTGGGCTCTCCGGAGAACGGTGGGCTCATTCTGTTCCAGAATTCATTCGGAAGTCGGAACTCGGAGACGTCATAGCGAGCCCGTAAAAGTCCAAATGACCCTGAAGCCGAAGTGGGCCCTCTGGATCCGAAGTAGGTTCTAAACAAAAATGTGCCTTCTTGAGGCCAGGAGCCAGGGGACCTCTGGAGATCAGGAGGAATAAGCCTCTAAATCTCACATTGAACCTCTTGATGCAAAAGGAAGAGCAATGGGAGTCGGAGTGTGAGCCCTCAAAGTGAGCAATCCGGCAGCGAAGTGGGCGACGACCGATGAGGACAGCGTGTCTCGGGAAATAACACATGATTCGGTCCTCGCCCTCGGGCTACAGTGACGTCACATCCAGGACAATATTGTTTATTAGTGCACGGCTGAACAGGGGTTTTCCATTGATTCAATGCTTAACTTGAGCCGTTCATTAAAATAAGTGTTAATGAACACCCAGAAGTGATAATGCACTGAGCCTCGAAAAATTCGCACTTCACTATACTTTTGCCACGCACTAAAGCGTGAGGCCATGCACTTAATCGTTTTACGCACTCGTGACATTAAAGATTCAGTTTATGAACTCGCCTTCGGCTCGTTCATAAACTGAATCGTTAATGTCACTCGTGTATAAAACTATACAATTGCCCGATACCCTATTCGTGTATTAGTGCACAGCCGTTAACTGTTCCCCATCGACTACGTGCTTGATTTGAACTGTGTATTAACTGGAGTGTTAATGCGCACCAGAAAGTGATAATACACTCTCGAGCCTCAGGTCAATGGCACCGAGGTTGGTCAATGGCCCTGTCAATGGCTCTTTGAGAAATTTGTACCTCACTACACTCGTAATCACAGAACGGCCATGCACCAAATTGTTTTATGCGCTCGTAACATATAAGACGCAGTTTATTAAACTCGCCTTTCGCTCATTCAGATGCTAAATCATTAATGTCACCGATGATTAAATCAAATGAATTATACATGGGGAAGTTGGCTGATGAAAACTACAGTTTTGCATAACATCGAGGAGTTGCCTGCGGCAATTTCTCTAAACTGTTCGACAGACGAGAATGAAAATGGGTCAGCGTGAATCTACGGCCCAAATTATTCTATACACGAAGTTATATCGAAATATGAGATTTAGGGTATTATTTCGATTTTTAGTCGATCTATTATGGAATGTCCCAGCTTCCAGATTATCAAGTAATTTTATCAAAAAATACGCTACGCCCAGCATGGACCCTTGATTAACGGTATCGGCGCAAACCTTTACAAATAGCGGTCGCTGGTTAATCGCCGACCACAGAGTCTTACTGGTTACGATAGTTTTGCTTTTTGAGTTCATATTCAAGTCTAATTCAGATCTTTTTAATTTGAATTATGTAAAATTATCCCAGCCGATATCAGTCTTTGCCATTGAAGCACGTGTTGAGGCATTTCTTTAATCGACCGTCAGATAACTATAAACTTAATCAACATATGGCGATTATCGATTTGATAAACCACGGCTGAGAAGTCTTCCTATGCTTTTTGATATAGCTTCGTTGTATGAGCCAATAACATTGGCACCTCGTGAAAAAAGTTACCAATCCCATCGTCGCGCAGCGATTATAATTCCCATAATCCCATGTCGCCTAAAATGTCTTTCTTCACACGTCCGACATCCGCCAATGCAATGTGTACCCAATGCGTGCCTATAGTGCTTTCCCATGCTTGTTCAAAAATTGTACATTTTGTTTTCTCAAAATACCCCTGAGAAGGTCAGCCCCCTGGTCGTAAGAACTGCCGCTCCGATCGTCAAAATATCTCTCCGATCGCTCCGATCGTCCCTG
Source organism: Balanus nubilus (assembly GCA_031763405.1). Classification (NCBI taxonomy): domain Eukaryota; kingdom Metazoa; phylum Arthropoda; class Thecostraca; order Balanomorpha; family Balanidae; genus Balanus; species Balanus nubilus. The sequence continues at coordinate 16,432 of JARFNZ010127647.1, forward strand.
GACGCCGAGTTGTCTCCCCAGTCAGAATGCGCCGCCATCACGCCGCGTGACCTCACTTTTGGGCAAAGACAGATTCTTCAAATATATTTTTTTATCGGTGCGCGAAGTTCTGCTTTACAGGGGTTGGACATTTTCGGCAGCGAGACGTGATATAGGTATTTGATTCAGTAGCCTCATTTTTTTGTGGGAAAAAAAACAGCACAAACATCGCACATGCCAAATTTGGTTGAATTCCGCACATTTTGGCGATAACAGCTAAACGTCAAAAGTTGTCCAATGCTATAGTGATCAGTCCGTTAGGTACGCGACCCGTAAAGGCTCGCGTCGCTCCATATATGGGACATTCCACGGACATACCGCAAATAGTGATATTATACATCATCACATGTTCAATTTTAGGGGCATTCAGAGGTATATAATCGATTTATGACGTCAACACGTGATTTTGAGCAACGGCCACCGAGTTACGTATGCCGACATTTTGCCAGGTCAACAAAGAGGCTGTTTTTTTCTCATAACTTTCAAACGGTGAACAGCGCAATTTTGAAACTTAGTAGTTATGTCAGTTAGTCATTATCTATGAAATAGGGAAGAAGCTGGCTATCACGAAAGCATTTTTTAAAGTTCGGTAACGTGACTTCGTTCGTTTTTTGCCCCATGATCTTGCCCCCTAGTACCAGGAAATTTGAGCTGTCTAGTGACAAGATGACGTTATCTAATCATGTTTTTAAATAAAATAATACCCAAAAGTTATGGCTTTCGTCCTTCAGAACTTTTGAGCTTTCGAATTCTGGTACCAGGCGGCATTTTTCTTCGTAAATTCCAAATTCAGTTCTTGAGAAATATTTAACAGGGATATGATAAGTACACCTCACCTTGCCTCACCTCACCTCAACTCACCTCACCCACCTCACCTCACCTCACCTTACATCACCTCACCTCACCTCAACCCACCTCACCTCATCTCACCTCACCCTACCCCAACTCACCTCACTTCACCTCACCCCACCTTACCTCACCTCACCTCACCTCACCCCACCTCACCTCACCTCACATCACATCACCTCACCTCACCCCACCTCACCCCTTCTAACCTTTCATCACCTAACCTCACCTCAACTAACCCTATCTCACCTCACCTCACCTCACCTCACCTCACCTCACCTCACCTCACCTCACCTCACCTCACCTCACCTCACTCACCTCACCTCACCTCACCTCACCTCACCTCACCTCACCTCACCTCACCCCATCCCAACTCACGTCGACGGGCATGTTTGAGAGTGCGATGTAACCGTCGCCGCTCGGCCGCACCAGGGTCGTGCTGAAGGACGACTTGAAGCTGGGTTCGTCGAAGCAGGGGAAGGCACGCCGGGCGAAGGTCGGCTGGAACTTGGACGTGGCGATGAACCTGCCGGCAGCGGCGCAGGCCGACGGTGTCATGCTGAATTGTAGGGGCCGGCGACATTGCCCACTGGACAGTGGACAGCTACGCTGCCGCTACAAACACAACAGTGACACTGGACAGCTACGCTGCCGCTACAAACACAACAGTGACAGTGGACAGCTACGCTCCCGTTACAAACACAACAGTGGCACTGGGCAGCTAAGCTGCCGCTACAAACACAACAATGGCAGTGGAGAGCTAAGCTGCCGCTACAAACACAACAGGGTCAGTGGACAGCTACGCTGCCGCTACGAACACAACAATGGCAGTGGACAGCTACGCTCCCGTTACAAACACAACAGTGGCAGTGGACATCTAGGCTGCCGCTACAAACACAACAGTGGCAGTGGACAGCTAAGCTGCCGCTACAAACACAACAGTGGCACTGGCTGGACAACTACGGTGTGGCTACGAACACAACAGTGGCACTGGACAGCTAGGCTGCCGCTACGAACACAACAATGGCAGTGGACAGCTACGTTGCCGCTACAAACACAACAGTGGCACTGGACAGCTACGCTGCCGCTACAAACACAACAATGGCAGTGGACAGCTACGCTGCCGCCACAAACACAGCAGTGGCACTGGACAGCTACGCTGCCGCTACAAACACAACAGTGGCACTGGACAGCTACGCTGCCGCTACAAACACAACAGTGGCAGTGGCTACATTGATGACAGAAATTGCGAATAAAAAGAGGAAAATAGCAGCAAGGGTAATTATGGTATTTCCTTTAGTTATATCAGACAGTGGCTTAGATGTCATCGATGTAATCTGACCATGAGTGACCCTTTCTGTTCGGTATAGCCCCAGATCCACCATCATTTATCCTCCTGACACCCGAGCCTCCGTCACGCCCACGTTAACCCGGTCATGGTGGTCGTCAGCCACCGGGCATGTGGCGGCCCTCGACCCGCCCCTGGGAGTGGTGGCAGTCTGCATGGCATGAAACGTTCCCGCGGCGTGGCGTCCGGGTTGGCACCCGAACAGTAATGGCCGGTCACACCGTCGGCGCTCCATTTTGGCCCACCTTTTCCCTTCTCCTTCATCCCATGGTTTCGCAATGGTTCGAATGGTCCGAGGGTGTCCTATACTAACCATCGTGTTGGTGTGAAGTGACAAGCAGGCCATTTCTATCCGGTGTCTCCATCACTGGCCATCACCTTTTCCCCTGGTGTGCCCGTTACTGACCTTTTCCCCTGGTGTGCCCGTTACTGACCTTTTCCCCCGGTGTGCCCGTTACTGACCCTTTCCCCGGTGTGCCCGTTACTGACCTTTTCCCCTGGTGAGCCCGTTACTGACCTTTTCCCCCGGTGTGCCCGTTACTGACCTTTTCCCCTGGTGTGCCCGTTACTGACCTTTTCCCCTGGTGTGCCCGTTACTGACCTTTTCCCTCAGTGTGCCCGTTACTGACCTTTTCCCCCGGTGTGTCCGTCACTGACCTTTTCTTCCCCGTGTCGTCGTTGGTGTAGGAGCTGCTGTAGAAGCCGGTGATGGAGCGGGTTAGGTTGCCGCGGAACTCCAACGACAGAGTGTAGTTGCCGGGGGAGATGTCGCGCTCCGTCTGCACCACCCAGAACTCGTTTGGCTCGTACTCGAACGCCCTCTTCACCGGAACCTGGCCGGTCACCAAAGGTCAGAGACGACATCACCAAAGGTCAGAGACGAGGTCACCAAAGGTCAGACACGAGGTGACGGGTCAGAGACCAGGTCACCCAAAGTGAAAGACGACGTCACCAAAGGTCAGACACGAGGACGTTGGTCAGAGAAGAGGTCACCAAAGTTGAGAGACGTCATCAAAGGTCAGATACGAGGTCATGGGTCAGAGACACGAGGTCACCAAAGCTTAGAGACGAGGTCACCGCTCAGAGACGAGGTCATCGGTTACTAACGCAGTGTATCTTATTGCGCCATTTGTACCTTAGCCTGAGGGCTGTTCACGGCGCATGTTTTTGCAGTTTACATAAACATCCCTCGGGGCATTTTTCTTTCCATGACGTCACCGGGTGTTGGTTACTGCCGTAGCGCCTGGCTGAACAGCGATGTTTATGAAAACATACACATTTCTGACGCAAACAATACATTTTCCTGTTCGATCGCCCAACT
>JARFNZ010127648.1:0-11573 GCA_031763405.1 Balanus nubilus
AGAGGCAGAGGCAGAGGCAGAGGCAGAGGCAGAGGCAGAGGCAGAGGCAGAGGCAGAGGCAGAGGCAGAGGCAGAGAGAAGGAGCAATATTGGCGATAACAAAGGAGACAGCCCCGTCCCCATCCCTAGATGGGGTACACATGCAGGGAAAACAAGACAAACACCATAGACAGATGGAGAGTTCCGGTATAAAATTCTGCGGAAAGAATCCGGAGGACTTTTACATTCAGCTACGCCCACATATTTTTTGGAAAAAAATAATGTTATATTAAATAGATACTTTCCCAAACACACCGAATGGGGATAGGAAAATGATGCAGCCGTTTTCCTGACGCATTCCTAGTGATATGCGCGGTAGCGTAGCGTGCCACTCCAATTCCTCGCGTTTTCTTTTAGTGTGATCCTGTTTAAATGGATCGTGAGCTGGCTATAAAAAAACTTTTGCTGTAAACAAAAGTTTATAGCTGGGAATTTAGCCCCTATCATCTTATTGAACAATTCTGATTGAAGGAATAATTTTGAATCCAGTGCGTTGGGTCAGGCGGCCATCAGCCATCACGCACAGTGCTTTAAATGCGTTCATAAAGTGAATAATCTAACTTGAAGGGGACCGCTGCCATTAACCTCGGATCAAAAGAAACCTTGGGTCAACTAAGACAGCGCAAGTCATCTCAGTAGACAGAATGAGGTTAGCTCTAGTTTCTGTGGATACATATACAATTATGTAGGTATTTAGAGATTTAAATATAAATGACAATTCCTTCCTAAAATGTTTTACCATAATCGAGTTGGTGTTAGGACGAAGCGTTTCCAACGTGTATTACCAACGGTCTCACAGGCATCTAACCATACTTGCTAACCGCTTGAAGGTAACTCTTTTCCTGGAATACCACATCCGTCGGTCTCGTTGTTCGCCCTTCTCATTTCCACCCGCCATGACGCGCAATTAAGCCTACTTGCAACATAACAAACCCCTCGTTAGTTCTCTTGGCGACACATTTAACATTTGCATAGAAAAGCGGAGAAATGCGAACAGGATCCGTCCCAGTCCCCCAGATCCGGGTATGTTTACCTGCAGTAGCACCGTCGGATTTCCCCGGAGCTTCCCGGAACCCCCGGGGATTCTCGGCCCAGCTGGCTGAGCTTGGCGCAGCATTGGTGAACCGTCTCCTGATATATTGGCGCGCGGCGGCCGGTCCGGCCCTGACCAATAAGTCGGGAGTCAGGACCCGGCCCGCCTGGACCACCGTGATGGATGCGACTTATGCTGGAATCGACAGCGGCCGGCAGGACGACAGCGGCCTCGAGAGGCTACGCTGGTCGACGCAGCTCGGCGTGTTGGTGGAATGAGTTGAAAGGCGATAGTCGGAACTTCGAACATTGCTCTCGATCGATTTGCAGCGATGTTAATGAACGTATGATGTATGACAAACATATATTGCGCATTAGATTAGGGACGATGTGGACGGATAAATGATGGGTCTGTGTTATGATGTGACATTACGTGTCACTAAGCGATAATTATGAAACAACGGTATGGGGCATTCGGGTGGGTTGAGAGTGATTCAGCAGCTAAGTGATGCATTAAAATATCTTCATTTCGCAGAAGCTTGTGAGGATTATCAATGTATGAAAGTTTCTGTTTTCTTGCTTGATACCATTGTTACAATATTTTTCCAAATAGCATTGAAGCCGCATTGAAACTAATTACTGCATTATGATGCATAGAGATTCAGAGGTGAGAGAAAGAGAGATTAAGGCCAAAGAGGGTTGGCCGAAAGAGATTAAGGCCGAACGGGTTGGAAACGAGTCTCCCCGGCCGTCGAAGGGGAATAACCGTCCGATTGACGGTGAAAACCCACTGTTCTTAGCTATTGTAATCGGCTGCGTTCCTGCCCACAGGTCACACGCGTCAGGGCCTCAAATGTCGGCTGTGTAAGATGAACGTCCACGGCGACTGCCAGAACAGCGTGCCTCGCTGTCAGCCCAAGTCACGCCTGCTGCGCCGCCAAAAGTCTACCTCCGAGCTGGAGACACGCTTCATCGAGGGAGCGGAGGATCCAAGTGAGTGCCTTTGGCGGACGGAGAAAGTGGTGTGATGTGGATAGGTGTGGTGCGTAAATCCCTGGCTCCTTTTGCAGTGCTTCAACTTTACAGTGTTGTAGCACCGCACAGGGACATACAACCGATGTGTTTAATGGCGTCTTCGGATACCTATTTTGCTGGTACTTTGGAAGAAAAGTTCCCTAGATGTTTAATGAAAGGCAAACATTTTGCAAGCCGTGAAACACGATTTATCTTCTGAATTTACTAAATTTCTGTTACTGGCGATTATTCCAAAATTTATATTTACACGTGTGATATATGATAATTATTTACTTTTTAAATATTTTCGGTATCAGTTGCTAGTTAAAATCGAAAGCTTTCAAACCCGGAAAGTTTGTCAAGATATAACTCGACGGACTAATTAGAAATGCTCCGATGAAAAGCACATCGGACTAGTCTCGAGCGGACTAGCTCATGATTATGGCCTAGTCACGTTTCCCTTGTGGGCTAAACCCGTCGCTGTAGCACAGACCGGTGTCCCATGATCCTGCAACCCAAACTCGGATTACCTGTGGCTGTGGGTCCAACGTCTTCAATATGGCCAAAACTGGTGTGATATGCGTCCGTGGTCCAGACTGGTGTGATGTGTGGCTGTGGCCCAGACTGGTGTGTTGTGTGGCCGTGGCCCTGACTGGAGTGCTGTGTGGCCGTGGTCCAGACTGGTGTGCTGTGTGGCCGTGGCCCAGACTGGAGTGTTGTGTGGCCGTGGCCCAGACTGGTGTGTTGTGTGGCCGTGGTCCAGACTGGTGTGCCGTGTGGCCGTGGTCCAGACTGGTGTGCTGTGTGGCCGTGGCCCAGACTGGCCGTGGTCCAGACTGGTGTGCTGTGTGGCCGTGGCCCAGACTGGTGCGCTGTGTGGCCGTGGCCCTGACTGGAGTGCTGTGTGGCCGTGGCCCAGACTGGTGTGCTATGTGGCCGTGGCCCAGACTGGCCGTGGCCCAGACTGGAGTGCTGTGTGGCCGTGGCCCAGACTGGTGTGCTGTGTGGCCGTGGCCCAGACTGGTGTGCTGTGTGGCCGTGGCCCAGACTGGTGTGTTATGTGGCCGTGACCCAGACTGGAGTGCTGTGTGGCCGTGGCCCAGACTGGTGTGCTGTGTGGCCGTTGCCCAGACTGGTGTGCTGTATGGCCGTGGCCCAGACTGGTGTGTTATGTGGCCGTGACCCAGACTGGTGTGGTCGCTACGGCTGAGTAGACGTCAATAGCTGCCCGGACTGGCTCCCCGGAATCGATGCCTGAGGCCACAGCAGGGTTGGTGGTCAGGCCACACCTGTTGCGCTTATGTGCGCCCAGCGTCCCTTCCACCCCTCCCCTCCCCTCCCCCCCCCCCCCTTCCCCTCCCATAGTGACGCAGTCCGATCTTAGTCACCGCAGGAGTGATTTGTACGCAGAAAACGACTTCAGCTACTAAGAGACGCTCATTCCCGCTGTCGATTGCTGGGGACTCGAAACAGGAAATGCGTTAGGAATAAGAAATAAGTTAGATGTTCGCAAAGAATGGTCGAATAGATTAGTGTGGGTCGGAAACAATGTTATGAATATTTATAGAGAAGTTTGGAATGGCTATGATGGATTCGGGATTGCTTCTAAACCATAAGCTTTTGATGACGATGAGAGGATCTGTGTCTGACTAGATACATCGTGTTACGCTGAGTTGTACTCGTCACGGCATACACAAGGCAGTGCTGGATTGTTTTAGCATAGAAAACTGTAGTTACCACAGTTACCTATGTTTTAGGTATACACTCCCAAGTTTCAGGCAATGTTTTGTTTCTATGCCATTCATACTTTTTCACACCAGTAGCTCATTATGAAGAGCGCTGGGCTTCGACCACCCGGTTGTGAGAGGCCGGGTTCGAATCGCTTCGGCGCTCGCTATTTGCTCCTCACTGGATGGTCTGTGGTCGGTGGCAGCGGCCGCAGTTAAAGGGAATGTAAGTTTTTTCCACTTCTTTGGAGCCAGCAGTGTTTTTGAACACAAGGAATAAATTGAATAGTAAATTTATGTCATTTTGTTAGGTGTTGTCACTTGTGTCCATCCACCTGAAACAGCTACGTAAGTTAGTTTTGCGCTCCACGCGTAATTGTTTGCTTGGATAGTAACATTTAGAGTAGAATTACTTCAAACACGTCGAAACTTTTTGCCAACATTCCGGGGTTTTACGTGACTTCAAGTGGAATTTAACATTTACATAGACAGGCGATTTAGGAATGAGTGTACGCCATCACTTGAAAAGGGGAAATCATTATATATTATAACATTTTATCAATTTCCGTACTTAAAATCCCCTCTTCTAAATGTTTCTATAGGTACTTTTCAGAGTTATGGAGTTTCTAGAGACATTTTCCCGTCCGGTTTGTAATTGCTGCCATATTCAAATCCGTAAGCGGCTTCAGCGTATGAGAAAATCATCGTTGTTAGTCGTTGCGGCGTCGTGTTGGAAGGTGAGCATTGCTGCTGTTGCATATTTTTAGACCCAATTTACGTTTTCTGATGATCACGGCATTTCTTATCGTGTCCTATTTTTTTGGGCCGTGTGCGCCTCAATCGACAAAATGATAAATCCTTGATTAGAGAAGGGGGAATCAAGTGCTATTGCTGGGTAAATCGGTGTTGTTTTAAATGTACAATTTCTTTGTTCCGAGTCCAGCTTTATTAAACTATACAGAATTCGGTATTTTGTTGTAAAATGTACCATAAATAGCAAGCTTCAAAATGCACCCTGGCATAAAATTATAGCCGAGATTTTCCCGATCGGAATTTCCCGATCGGACGGTAGCGGTCAAGACTAGTGCACATGCTCTGATCGGTGGGGGTTCTGATCTCGCAAATCCGTCCGTTCAAAAGCTTCGGGCTATATTTTATTTTATTTTTTAACTCGGGCACGCCGCTGTGTTGTGGCGTGTGGCACAGCGTACATCCCAGGGTCTTCACTGGTGATCGGCACACATCATACCAACGCGGTGCCGGTTCCAGGTCCGGCGGTTGCCTATCTTCATGTTCTATTTTCCCCTAATTTTGTGTTTGGATATTGTGCGGTTTCTTTTGTACAAAGTCGGGCGAAGATTAATCGCGTTTTTCATATTGTAAAAATGCACGAGTTGATTATATGATTAGTGATCATCAGCATATATTTTTTATAAATTTAGTCCCAACCTTTTTAATGGACGGCTTTGCGAGATCAGAACCCGCGCTAAGCAGAGCTTGTTAAGCAGAGCTCTACCGTCCGTTCGGGAAATTCCGGGTAGCCGGCAGAATTTAGCTCGAAAGTTTAACGTGTCCACAAAGCCGGACACGGTCCGCCCCACAAGTCATCCCCGTCAGGAGTGAATATCGAGCGCCGAAGAGTGTCGAACCTGGGCTCTCACTACCGGGAGGCCGGCGCTCTACCAGCTAAGCTACGGGGCGGACAATTGTATAATTGTACTGTTTTATTTCCATATATGTCACTTTTAGCTGTATATATTGTCCACTATTAAGTATCACGTTATTTGTTTTTCATACTACGCTTACGAGGTAATATTGCCGTCTCTAGGACTTCCCTTTTCTTATGTCTTCCGATGGTCAGTCATTCTAATGATGTCTTCTCATTTTGTCAAAGCCCGTCACATCAACACGATTCCTGTCTGATTTGAAGCGCCTAAACTGAACCATCCACCACTTGTTAGAAGTTCGGGCTGTCAAGGCGCGTTTGTTCTGTCCCCATAGCAGGAGCGGAGGTCACTGACCCCGTGTATGATCTTCTGAAGCAGGCGGCCGCCAAGCGCAAAGAGTCGTCCCTTCCACCGCCCACCCCGGTCATCAGAGGTACTCACTCTCACCGGCACCGCTGTGGCACGCCCCGCTCCCCGCTGTCACACCGCTGTGGCACGCCCCGCTTCCCGCTGGCACACCGCTGGCACACCGCTGGCACACCGCCGGCACACCGCCGGCACACCGCTGGCACACCGCTGTCCACCCTGTGTAGCCTCGGTAGTTCTGCGTTAGCTCCTCGGTAGCTCCCTCGCTTTACTTCCTTCACCACCCTTCCTTCACTACCACGGGGTAGTATCCTTATGGTTCCCTTCCCAGCACAGCATTTCTGTCCTCAAATTTATATTGCCGATTCAGGTATACGCTGGACACACGTACCTCTTCATTACTGGACGATATTCTCATGATGTGTCTATCCCCAGCTCTTGGGCTATGTCCCCGCGTACCTTCCTCCCTATTAATTCACCTTAGCAGAATGCCTGTAATGATTTTCAATAGTCATTTTAAATACTGTTATCTTTTTAATTCAACAATGGACATCCGAATTTCCCATTTATGACAGCAAAATTTTGAAGTTGGACTTTTTCTGATGCATTTTATTACGTCACGTGGACGAGGAAGTAGCTCAGTCAATGATATTAAAATTAAGTTACACTCTCTACGCTTACCATGGCAATAACGGTAACTCTAATTGTTAGTTAATTGGTTGACCGAAGCTTCGGCCCAGGAGTCCACATTCTTTCACCAGCTCCGCACACTTTCGCCAGCACCACCTTTCGAGTATAAGATCAAATGTATTCGACTGGAAAGCTTTTCCAGCACAATAATGTATGCCGATAGGGGTTTCTCGGCACTTGCTACAAACTATATCATTTAACCCCATGCTTAAGGTGAACTACTTCCTTCAATAACACCTTCATCCAAAGGTTACCTCACTCTTCAGTCTCCAATACCGGGAGGGAAGTATGGGAACTGAACACTTTCATCATGCCCAGTCCTCCGTTAGCGAAGAAACCATATCATCATCCCTTTCGCACTAGTACCTTAGTAATTGCTTCCCTTTCCGCTAAAGGCGATTTTTCAAATCACCGTAGTGGAAGACGCATTTCCATGCCCTTATTCCTGCATCTGCAGGCATTTTCACGCTTACTTTTCCAGTCTTATTAAACCCTGATATGTTTTTTCTTCTCATTACATGGTGCTTATAGATCTTATGTAAATACAGATGCCTATATCATATTAAATCACTTGGTTTCGGGACAGTTTAGCGGAGTTCTTTAAGCTACTTTTTAGGCGCTACTTTTAGGCGCCCATTATTACTTTATGCACTGTCTCTCATTGGGAAATATATGGTATTCGAAGTATTTTAGAAAACAAATAAATGGTTTAACGATACCCACCTTAGTAGCAGAGGTCACCGACAATTATGCACGATTTTTAGACGTTTGATGCTGATTCACAGTCTTCGTGCAGCCGCGCGAAGTGAATGCGGGTACCTATTAAAATACATTGAACGGAGTTCACCACAACGACACGATGCGAGGGGCTGCGGGAAGAAAAATCGACTGCGCAAACTTGCCCATGTATTTGAATAGGCGCCTGCAGACACCCGTATCCACTTCGCGCAGATGAGCAAAAACTGTGAATCAGCCTTTATTGTCATATATAAATGTTGCTCAAATTACTCCACTAAACTGCCACGGATTTAAGTGAAGGGCATCTCTATTTATATAATATCTCTTGAGGATATGTTAACGGCTCTCTCATGGTTAATTTGAGTTTGTTTAATCTATCTGCTGTCGAAAGCAGTCCGCATGGGGTGTTTAGTACACTTACAGGCTTGCGTCGAAACTAACATAGTCTTAGATGGCGATAGTAGAATTATTTTAATACGGGTGTATTTCCCAAACTAATGAGCCAAATCCATTAGTGTGACATTAGCGTATGTTCTTATAATATTTGCTTATACAGCAACTCTGTAAAAAATAAATATAATGAACGCTAACTGTGCGTCGTTGCAAGTTAGACCCATTCATCATAATGCCCTGTCTTAGTAAATATCCTGTTTTTGTTACTCATCGAATGTTCATCGGAAGGCAGGTGTGTGTTTCCTCTGTTCCTCGGAGAAAGTGCTGCGAGTACGCTATCCTTAGCGTACAAATACATGTATAACAATCCATCTTTTGATTACTGACTACCCGATAGTTCAAGCTGTCTAAAGTTTGTGCGCATTATGCATTATGCTATCCTTCATATACGATTAGTGAAATAGTAGTAAAGAAAATACTTATGATGGTGACAAGTAGCTACATGTAGTTAATTCTTTAACTTTGCTTCTTTTCATACTGATGAAGCGCATTGTGTCGTAATCACAACTTAATGTACTTCTCCATCCGCTCCAAACATAATTTATATTTTTATAAATTAGCCAATTCTAGTATGTTTGTATCTTGTTCTTCATATAGTTACTTGTATACAGTATATTTCAGAATACTTGGTACGTCGGTTTTGAAGTTCTCATTACACACACAAGTGCATTTTATTCTATACTGATTGTGTGAACTGCCCTACTTCTGTTTATTAATTTGATTTTCGTTTCTTTGTTTCAGATAATCGCTCCAGTATTAGAGTGGCAATATCAAAAAGACTTCCCTTTAGGAAAGCAATATCTCATGACCGTAAATCAGTATTCATTTATCGTACATCGTCCTACATCATACACACATTTTTCCATTCTGTTCTAAACCATTTTGTGGGCCGAGGTAGCTAGCGGTTGTTTTATTTTTATTTTCGTTTCCGTTTATATCTGTATTGAAGCTTACAAAATACCCACACGTGAACACAATATGCACCTGAATGACAATGGGTGTCGTGCGTATTCTTCTCTCATCTCTGCAACGATAGTAAATGTGTCGTTACACTTGTTTGTTTGCATTTGACTGAAAGTAGGTACTTAACACATGGTACTTATCATTTTTAGTTTACTCTTTCATTTTTCGTCGTCATTTCGTTATCTTTATACTTTAATTTTAAATGTCTCATTGTTATTTAATTAGCGGTCCCGTTTGTGGCGTCCCATGTCCCGTCTCAATGTCTAAGTGGTATCATAACGACTTTGTCTTTGAATAGTTAATGCAAATTTGCCCTAAGCTCTGATTTTACGATATTTGTTTACATGCAATTATTTTGGCGGTCTTGCATAATTTTGAATAACAATTTGGAATTGGATAGCACATTTTGTTAGGTGTTAACCTAACTGCCACACGCACATACACACACAGTCCGTGAGGAATATAAGCAGTTTCTGTTTAAAATATGAAGCACGGTGTCAAGCACGGTGCAGTGTTCTGAAGTTTTGAGTAAGCATACTAAGACATGATTAAATTTTCATCCGACGAGTAAATGCGTGGTTTTTGTTGTTTTTTGTCCTGCAAATCATATGTAATGTTTCTATGACATTCTTAACTTTTGCTAACCTATGACAGTGACCATTGTTCTACGACAGCACGTATGGTAAATTAATTATGCAAATTGATGACGCAAGTTGCATGCTAATAATGCTTGTATGAATATTTATCGCGTGATGTGGAAATTCTTAGGGTGTAAACACCATTCCGGGCGATAAACTGAGCAAACTGAAAACATCGGCGAGATGTGTATATTATCTCCTTACCGATCGATGGATTAGATATACGTGTTTGGATATCAGTACCTGACTGGCCTGATGCTGCCGCTAATAGATTATGTCCCTTCTTTCGGTCTTCGTCATCATATGAAACATTTCATGACCCAAACAAAACACATTGCTTCATCTTCAAACGACATTAACAACTGTCGTCGATGTCTCTGATTGCTCGGTCACCGTTTAAGGCTTGTTCTGCTTCATGGACATTGCTCGGAACCCGCCTATCAATGTTAAAATCGTTGTCAGTTGCTGGGCTTTATGTAAAGCTGGGATAGCGGTATGTTCGCTTTCGAGTTGGTCGGAACACTGAATTCTCAGCTTTGTGAACGGTCTCGGGGCCTGAAATAAACGGCTTAAAAATGTTGCCTTTGGAATTTTGAACAGTATAATAGAAGTCTGACAAACCAAGATGAGAAATGAAGCTTGTATCACGGACAATATATATGACCCCAGCTCTCGATAGGTAACAATTTTGTGACCTATCACGTCACGATAGGTAACAATGTTATCCAGCATTCCGCACCCGTTATTCGTTGTTGACAGCTGTATTCGGACACGTACGTTGAGCCATTTTTACCTATTTGCTCTGACGCCTGTGCCGTGTCCGTTTCAGAACATGACACCGATCCAAACTACCTACCATTGAGCAGACCTGCAGACGGCGCAGGATTCCGAACCAACAACCATGGGTGAGCGCTCCCCACCTACAATCATCCCGGGGTCGGGCTACGTTCCAGTAAATCTGATATTAACTATGTATAATTTTGAATAGTACATTAAACACCGTACAAACCAATTACTGACATAAATTTCATTTTAAAAGTACTTTGATCATTGGAACAGCCTGTCGATACACTTTTTGCAGCATCTTTTGCTGAGGTGTCTGTGCCACAACTCCAAAGTATTTCGCATGCGGTACATATGAATGGGAAGTCACATATCTTGTCCGGTGTCGACTGATCTTATACTGTTCGTGGTTCAATGTTAATCCGCACACTGCCGGGGGTTCGCGCCGAACACCGACTGTCAACTGATTTCACTGGATGGTTTCCGCACCCTAAGATGTCAGAAATAATGAATTCCGCCCCTTAAAATATATAAAACACGAAACGTAGTGAAAAGTGGTAAACGATGTTAGCTAGTCTGTGACAATGACAAGTGAAAAAACGATCCAAATTTGGGTTTAGATAAAGGTCACGTGGTGACCTAAGAAGATCATTTTGCACATGATTCTGTACGTCTTGACGATCATTTTAACGTCTCTACCTTTAATCTATCAAGAGTTATTGGAAAGCAGGTTTTTTGCCTCCGATGACGTAGTGATCTTGCAGGGATAATGGATTTTTTTTGGTTTTTAAGAAGACAAAAATTGTTTTTGACCCCAAAAATTTCACAAAACTGCTTTAAAAAATCCAGTTCAAAGGGTCACAAAATCTAAGGTTTAGAAAATAAAAAAACGGAATAAATGTCGAAGAACTACCTATGAGTGATCAACATGCCAAACTTCGAGTCATTAGCTCTATTTTCACCCCCAGATTACTCTAATGTGTATACAGTAGAATGACGTACATTCAAAAAAGAAAGAAGAAGCGTGTGTTGGCACTTTCAGACCTCATACGTCAAAACAAATGACACCAGTGGATTCCTGAGATGAAACTGAACCATAACCTAATATCTTTTGTTGCAAATTATGAAATTCAAAATTTAACTTTTTTTTAACTGACCTGACCTGAACTTTACCTGAACTTGAAGGCAAAATGAACGCAACCATCGAATTCTATGGCTGAAATAGCCCAAGAAACTTAGGTCACACGAAATTCATATGACTTTTAAATATAGTGACCTTTTGTGACCTGAATTTGACCTTGACCTGTACTTACTATGACATACATACTCCAGCATTCCCTTCCCCTGATATTTTGAAGTGTTTTGGCCGATGTTGGGCACGCTGCTATTAACCCGCGCCGTGCCGGGGGGGGTGTTTAGACACCCCCCCTAAGGTTTTTCGACGATAGCGAAAAAACGGCGGC
>JARFNZ010127659.1:0-11571 GCA_031763405.1 Balanus nubilus
TTTTAGATAATGGTGTCCTCATGTAATCCTGAAAGTTTGAAACTGCTCATTTAAAAACTGTAGCTGTAGCACAACTTTAAACTTTTTTGAAGTTGGGTCACGTAACCTGTCCTGGTGACCTGACCTTAGATGACCTGGCGTTAAAACTTTTACACAGTGTGCGCAATCGATGTCCAAACAGGTGTGCAAAAAACGGCGGCGGCTGTTTTTTTCGCTATCGTCGTGGGGGTAAATTTTACCCCCCCTTGTATTTCCCGAATCAAGGGTCGCAGCAGGACGTGCGAGGCAGCAAACGAAAGGTCTCGAGAAAACAACCCTAAAGCACACTTCAGATTTTCTTAACAAGGTCAAATATCAGGTTAAGGTCAGGTCAAAGGTCAAAATCACCTGTTTTCAATTTATTGACTGCAGAGACCAGACTATCGACAGCAGCGAGTCCAAATTCAGCCACAATACTTCCAAGTATTTGTGGAAGGCACTGCTAGAGTATTAGCTTCATACTAACTACAGGTCAATGTCAAGGTCAAGGTCAGGTCAAAAAAGGTCACTATGTGCAAAAGTTACATAAAATACTTGTGATACATGTTTTAAGGGTTGTTTCAGTCGTAGAAGTCGATGGTAACGCCATTTTTCAATTTAACCTCATTTTAAGTGAAGGTCAGGTCAAGATCAGGTCAAAAAAGGTCAAATTTTGAAATTAATTATTTGTACTCAAAAGGACATGATTATGAAACAGTTTTGTCCAAGGAATCCAATGGTATCATTTGTTGTTACGTAAGTGGTCTAAGAGCAAAAAAAACGTAACTGAAATAAATGACGTCATCAGATTGTACACATATTAGGGCCATTTTGGGGTCAAAAATACAGATATGGATTCGAAATTTATATAGCAATTGTTCATATGTAGTCTTATCACATATATTTCGGTTTTTGAACTGTAAAATTTTGGATTTTGCGCCCATTTTCTCACCTAAAAAATATGCATTTTCGAATTTTGGGGACAAAAAGAAAAATAAATATTAGATAGCCATTTTGAACAAAGTGTCATTTCTTTTCTTTTGACGGATCATTTTTGCAATTTGCTTCAAAACGCGATGAGAAATCAATCAATAGTCGATTTTGGACCGAAAATTTCCTGACATGTCACTTAAACGTGATTTTCGTAAACAAAAATCGGCCGAAACTTTCTAGGAAGACGTTATATTGATGTCAGATAAGGTACCGAAAGTTTGACGTCGATATCTATTAGCATCGTTTTGAACCTATTGCGAAAATCCGTGATGAGGGAGGGGGTAAAATTTACCGCCCAGCGGGACGCGGGTTAAAAGCTGTGCGTTTGACAGCGTTTCCCACAACCCTTATTTTTGGTAAAAAACGGGCAAGCATGATGTTACTCTTAGGTCATTTACGGCCGACCTGGCATAACCTCATCATTTTCCTTTTACCAACAAGTGTCAAATTGATGTGAAAGAGGGTACTAAAAGTGTAACGACGATAGTCGTATTACTTAAAGAGTTATCGCCAAAAAACGTGGGGGGTGGCAAAAAATAACCCCCAGTAAGTCGCGGGTTAAACTTGCATGGTATTCTCGATGTTCTGCGTCAGCATTGTCTTCATTGTGCGTTAGTATGAAAACTTCGGCAATAAGATGTTTTCGGTATTAGGGCAGCTTACTCTATTGTCTGTGTATGTCAATGGGATGAAGTCTGAAGTTGAGCAACTCTGAAGTTGGGACTTGAACCCTGCCACTTTGACCTGCAACTTTAAAGTGATGTGTGCATGGGCGTCCATTAAAAAGACGGGCTTCTGCTTATGTAAGACCATTATAGTGGGTAAAAATGTTGAGGTTACATTATGAAATGCTTTGAAAAACCTTGCTTCCTGACTTGCATGGTATCGTCAATATTAATCAATGATATGTAGTAGGTATATTTTCATTAAATAATAGAAGTATTCATCATTTTTTAGTGAAGTGTTGCTAAAAAGATTTGCAGTCGGTAAATTGTATAGTGAAAGCATTGCAAAAATGTTATTAAGGCATTACAAACTACATATTACAGGGTTACTAGTTGGCTAAAACAAGCCTTCAGCTTGGCTATTATGGCAACTAAACTGATAGAAACCATGTACAGATTTATAGATACCTCGCAATCTAGCACGACTAAACAGTGATACAACTTATGATAGCTTTGCACTGGGGAAGTGGCGGTAGTGCGCTGATATAACTTAGTTCCGCTTTTTCTATGGAGGACATGTAAACCACGGGTCACGCCTAACGTCCGTTACAAGGCGTGGATACCTTAGATTCCACGCAAAATTCCTCTCCTTTCGACAATCATTTTCCTTGACGCGTTCTCATGAGAAGAATGGGCGGAGCTAGACAGGGTCAGGAGCTATATAAAATCGTATCGGAGCATTGGGCAATCATCAGTTTGCACTGGACGTCCAGAACAACCAACAGGATGAAGGTAAGAAAACCGGTGGAATATGGCATTGAAGCGCAATCTTACGGTGGAAGGTATGCAGGGCCTTACGGCGATATGTATCATAGCATAGCAATAGCATTATACAAGAATACCTCTGTTATTAGTGTAGAGTGGGGCAACACGCCCCTGAGTTAAGACGCCATCCCCGTATTTCTAGAACTACTAATGTTTTGCATAATTATAAATAGTCTTTTGAAGCCTGTGGAAGACTTCGTGAACTACTTTTCTGGAGTAGTAACTGCAATGAGGTGGTTGTGCGGTCAAAGAAAATGATTTTGTGTATTTTATTTCAGTACATTCCGTTTTTGCAAATCTTTACACGACATAATGTAAGGACTATGAAGCATTGGATGGTCGTGAGGATTGACAAGAAAACGATGTTCGAATTCAACAGTGGTGTTGGTGGGAAAATGCATATAGTTCTAGCGAGCATTGTTGGGTACAAACTAGAGGTGAACATGGTTAAATATGCAATCGCAACCGCCCGTTATCCTATGGCTAAAATCCGCAACCGCCCGTAAGAGCACTAAGCGAATTTTGTGACCGCCTGCTGCCGCGTGTATGTACCATTGGGAGCTTTAGAAGTATGCCTAAGACAGGAGGCGGTCCATGTTGTATGTGAGAAGTATATACAAATAGGTAACCCGCGTGCCGATGGGCTATTTCCGACCCCTGCCACCCGATGGGGGGGGGGGGGCATTTCTGCCTCCCACCCCACGATCTCCCAAACAACTCGGCTGATTTTCAAAAACCAGACGGCATTGATAGCCTTGTACACGAACTTTCAGAAAGCATGGCAAATTTGATCCTAAGGTCACTGATGACGTCATAGGTCAGGTCAAAGATCCAATTTTTGTCCGTTTTCGCCGGGTGGGATTGCCGGGCAAAATAACGATATTGAACGGACTAAAAGCAACTAAATTGGCATCAATCGCCTTCCTGACACTTCCAAGTACCATTATAAGCCTTTGGTAGTCATGTTACAGGTCAAGGTCATCCGAGGTCAGGAGGTCAAAAAGGTCAAACTGTTTATTTTGGTCATTGGGAGCTGTAGCCAAGAACGCGGAAAAATGGCCCCAAAACACTGTTTTCCCCATGCATGGAGTTAGTAGACAAATTAAAATACGAAACATCATCGGAATTCGAAGAAATGTCACGAGAAGTGGCCGTTTTTAGCCTTTAACTCGCCATTGGCTGAGGGGCGTTTTTCGCCCCCCCCCCCCCTAGCGAACTTTCCTACTAACTCCAAAACGGAACAACATATCAGCACGAAACTTTCTTGACCTTATGCGACATCAATTTGACACAATCGTAGAACATTTTTGAGAAAATCGACCAAAAACGCTTAAAGAAAATAACTTTTTGGTGACGTCATGTCAGGCGGCATTTTTTGATCTAAAATCAACGAATGCTTAAACGGTCATAAATTATTAAGAATTAAAGAAATTTCCAAAAAAGCGGCAAAAGGAATGATATTGACTACAAAACCGTTATCTGGGGTTGTCAATTTTTGTGTTTTTTGACCCCCAAAATGTAAAAACTAGTTACAAAAATTCAGTTCCAAGGGTCACAAAAGCTAAGGTTTTAAAATTGTTTAAAAAACGGAATATATGTCATAGAACTACCTATGAGTGATCAACATGCCAACTTTCGAGTCAATAGCTATATGTTTTCACCCCCAGATGACTCTAATGTGTATAGTGGAATGACGTCATTTTCTAAATTGCGTTTTTTGGCACTTCCATACCTCGTACGTCAAAACAAATGACACCAGTGGATTCATGGGACGAAACTAAACCATAATCATGTGTCTTTTATTACAAATGATAAAATTCAAGATTTGATTTTTTGACCTGAGCTGACCTGAACTTCACCTGAACTTGAGGTAAAATGGCAAAGTGAACGTAGCCATCGAATTATACGGCTGACATAACCCATAAAACATAGGTCACACGGCATTGGCATGACTTTTACACATAGTGACCTTTTGTGATTTTTTTTTAATTTTTCACTTTTCCCCGAAAAGAAAACATAGAATTACTTCTTTTTTTTGGGGGGGGGGGAAACCACAAAGCCAAAAATGTAAACGTTGTTAAACAAAAATCCGAAGATATGACATAACAATTAACATACCAAATTTCGAATTCGAACCTTCGAACCTTCAATTTTGACCTGCAAATGACTCCAAAGTGTACAATGTGATAACGTCATTTTTTTTCATTTTTTTTTTACCTTTCTAGAGCATTTACGCAAAACCAAATGACACCATTGGATTCCATGTACACAACTGGTTTATAAACGTGTGCTTTATATTACACATTATCAATTTAAAAACAAGACTGTATTTGGCCTGACCTTGACCTGATCTTCACTCAAAATGGTGTCAGATGGTAAAATGACCGTCACCATCGAATTCCACGTCTGAAACAACCCATAAAACATGTGTCAAATGGCTTGTATGTAACTTCAAGGTCACTTGGTGACCCAAGTAGGTCAACTTGGGACATGTTGCATGTGAGTCGATGTGTCTTGACGGGACAAACACTGGTACCATTTTCACAAGGTCACTTGGTGACCCAAGTAGGTCAAGTAGGTCATCTTGGGACATGTTGCATGTGAATCGATGTGGCTTGACGGGACAAACACTGGTACCATTTTCACAAAGTCACTTGGTGACCCAAATAGGTCAAGTAGGTCAGCTTGGGACATGTTGCATGTGAATCGATGTGTCTTGACGGGACAAACACTGGTACCATTTTCACGTCTCTAACTTCATCCTATCACACGCTAAAGGCAAATCAAACGCTCAGGTGACCTTGGATGACCTTGTAAGAGTTCAATTATCAAATATTGCACCTGTATCATCAATAATGGGCTAAGATAAGATCATGAAAAGAAAAGCTAGGGCTAAGATCCTGAAAGAAATTGACTGATACGATGTGTGTCTTGGAAATAAGCAGCATTTGAAGATGTTCCCATTGACTTATAATGGGAATGCCACCAAATGACCTGACCTCAGGTCACCGACATAAACACAAATCCGAGATAAACACGTTGTATGTACTTATGCCCTTATGTATTGCTGAAAGTTTGAAGTACATCAGTCAATCGCTGCGGCTGTGACACACCTACACACATTTTTGGAGGCGGGGTCACGTGACCTGGACTGGTGACCTGACTGGAGCTGAAAATTTAAGATCAAAAGATCAATGAAAAGATTACAATCTTAGACGAAAAGACCAAAATTTATCAGAAAATTCGTGCGATGGATGTCCGAATATTTGTGCCAATTTTGCATTTATTGAAAACCCTTAGGGGGTTAGGGCGGAAATCACCCCCCCCCCCCCACCCGGCAGTGTGCGGGTTAACCTTATGTGACCTGACCAAAGCACATGGCAATGACCTTTGTCAACAACGTCACTTCAGCTACTGCGGGTTGCTGCATACATTTGGATCGTTTTTTGGTGGTCATGACCGCGATCAAGCAAATAATTTGTATGGAAAATATGGCCTAACATTTGGTTCGCCCTTTGGAATGACTTTGATCGGACAACTTAGCTTGAAATTTGAGTATCATCTAGTTGGGTCTCATTGAGCGTTTTCGAATGTCACATGCCAATGTTGAATGAATGTTGCACATCTCGCTGCTATCATTGGTTGTGAAGATAGCAAAGGGAATTCTCTCCTACCCTCCAGTCAGTAGCATCTGGTTGGCTCAATAGCCTCGCTCAATGGCACCATCGGCCTCGCTCAATGGTGAGCTCATTCTAATAAGTTTTTTCTTAACCCGCGCCGTGCCGGGGGGGGGCGTTTAGACGCCCCCACCCCTAAGGTTTTTCGGCGACAGCCAAAAAACGGCGGCGCGCAGCGCCGCTATTTTTTGAACAAGTGTTCCGACATCCATTGCGCACATTGTGTAAATTTTTTAACGCAAGGTCATCAAAGGTCAGGTCATCAGGTCAGGTCACGTGACTCAACCTCAAAGGAAGTTTGAAGTTGCGCCACAACCATAGTTTTTGAATGATCACTTTTAAACTTTAAGGATTATATAAGGGTACAGTTATCTAAAAGTTGTATTTCTCGGACTTTTTTTTATACCGGTGACCTAAGGTCAGGTCAATTTTGTGACCTCCCCATTATAAGTCAATGGGGAAAAAATTAAAATCGCTCCTTTTCAGAGGAAACCCATTATATCAGTCCCATTCTTTCAGCAACATGTCTCCTTAGGCCATTCTTGATGACACATCTGCACAATTTTCTATGTGACCCATATAAAGGTCATCTGAGGTCATCCGAGGTCACCAACACTTGTGTACGAATAACTTTCGATAGAGATGAGATAGAAGCGCGAAAATGACGCCAATGTGTTTGTCTCGTCCAGACGCATCGACTCATATGCAACATGACCCACCGTGACCTACTTGGGTCATCAGGTGACCTTGACCTGAGGTCAAATTTTGAACTTGACCTTTCGAGGTCATCATGTATATGTTTCGATGCATCTTGACGAGAGAAACACGATGGTGTCAACATAAATGTTAAACCTTTAATACATAAAAAGTTATTTGCGAACAACGTTTTCCCAGAAAACGGCCATTTTTAACTTTGCTGACCTCTGAAGCCTAAAATATTGCTCTGAGGTCAAATCTGATGACACATTGACGAAAGAGCGTTATAAGGGCTTTCCACTGCTTTTTGGTTTTCGTCCTAGCTATTACAGTTCCCGAGAAAATTGGGGAAATTTAAACAAATCAATATTTGGGAAAATTTGACTTTCGGTGACCTGTGGTGACCTCAATATTGACTTTAAGAAAAAATGACCGAAGTAGTTTTGAAATAATTTTTACGAGCTTTTGAACGCCGTTTGCCGATTTGCTCTACGTTGCTTAGAAGCCGAGTTGGTAGGGGTACGTCGAAACGCCCCCCCCCCCCCTCCCGGCACGAGGTAGGTGGCGCCGAGCACCGGCACGGCGCGGGTTAATAGTTTAGGCTGCAGAGATCAAAGGTCAATGACCGTTTTTGAGGAAAAATGTTTTTTTTTGCAAATAACTGTTGATCTAAAAAAGACAGGACAATGCTTTTAGCACCATCGTGTTTCTCTTGTCAAGGCACTGCGAAGCATATACATAATGACCTTTCAAGGTCAACTTCAAAATTTGACCTCAGGTCAACGTCACGTCACCCAAAAAGGTCATGCTACATATCAGTCGATGCGTCTTGACGAGACGAACACATTGGTGCCTTCTGCACGTCATTGGTGCCTAGCTCTTCTCTATCAAAAGTTATTAGCAAAAATGTAAGTGACCTCGGGTGACTTCAGATGACCTGGATGACGTCACTGATCAAATATTGCACTATGATCATCAATAATAGCCTAAGGTTACGTGATCCTACAAGAATTAGACAGCTATGGCCCGTTTTCTCCGAAAAGGAATGATCTGTATTTTCCCCCATTGACTTATAATGGGGATGCCGGGAAATTGACCTGACCTCAGGTCACCGAGATCAGAAAATCCGAGATAAACAAGTTGTAGGTATCTGTCTCCTCATGAAATCCTGAAAGTTTGAAACCAATCCGCTAAAAAATGTGGCCACAGCACAGTCGCGAACTTGCAAAACGGTAATTTTCACATGTCCGTAATGTGATCTGACCTAGTGACCTGACCTGACATGACCCAAGGTCAATATTTTTACACATTGTGTGGAATTGAATACTAGACAGGTACTAAAAAAACGGCGGCGCGCAACGCCACCGTTTTTCAGCTATACTAAAAAAACATGAGGGGGCATATTTCCCCCCTCCCCCCTCCTGAGCGAATGTTAATGATAAACGCCGTGCCAGCGAAACTAGATGGATGAAAACTACTTCAGCTTTCTTCAGAAACAGCTTCATTAGCTGATCTTGCAAATCATATCATTA
The DNA here is from genome assembly GCA_031763405.1 of Balanus nubilus. Classification (NCBI taxonomy): domain Eukaryota; kingdom Metazoa; phylum Arthropoda; class Thecostraca; order Balanomorpha; family Balanidae; genus Balanus; species Balanus nubilus. Next base: position 8,407 of record JARFNZ010127659.1, read on the forward strand.
CTGAGCAAGGTACATGTGTCATTAAGGAAATTACACCACTGCGCAAATAAATTCTAAGCAGTTTTCCCATGCTAATGGGTGACCGCTATAGAATTGGATAATTTTCAATGTTTAGTAGCTGTCGCAAAAATGTACGGAATTTAACCAAACTTGGCATGTGCAGCAATGGTGCTGTTTGGCTCACGCCCACAAAAATGAAAGCTGCTGAATCAACTCGTTCACGGCCAGGTGCAAAAATATCCAACCCTTGTAAAGCAAAAGTATGCGAACCGAACGAAAATTTTATTTCAAGAATCTGTCTGCCATAAGTGAGGTCGCACGGTGCCTTGGTCACATTGGAACGTCCAGCTCAACATAACTTATTATTCTGATATTTTTTAAAGAGAAGTTGTCATCTAAACAACGCAGCTCAAGGTCAAAAGGCTTGGAAAATTGCATCCTTAACCAAAGGCAGCTTACCAGCAGATGTAAGGCAATGACGGGGGGTATCTCATGTCGTCCGGGCCAAAAAGTATTGAACAGACCAATCATGTGTGTACAAGAGCTGATAAAGTGACGTGTGAAATACCGTTTACAGTAACGGGAGCCCAACTCGTTAAAAAGCCAGCACAAAAATATACAATACAAGGCTCCAAAAACTGATGAGGGAGGTCTACAACGCACAAAGGGAGCCAGCCATCGTCATGGACAACGAGTCAAAATTCACCTTTTCGGGGAGGAGATGTAGGTAAACAAGGGCATAGATGCTGGAGCCGGGGATGCTGGTCCAAATGCAGTGAGGATCACGGCTCGGGAGAACTTCCCGAGGAAGATCCTGGTGTACATTGGGATATCCCCGCGAGGAGGCACCTCATCTGTGATCTAAACCAATAAGGACGACATCGAAAGTGGATTACATCGTGGGAAGCGTGTCAAGAAGACGCTCCAGCCGTCCTTTACCTTCCATAACTACGTAAGATGAAATATATTCTACTTGGATCTGGCCAGCACGCATTATGCTCCCGCCATAGTGAATCTGCTGACTGAAGCGGGAGGGACCACAGTATAGGATGTAAAATGAACCCAAGCAAGTTTCTTATCTGAGGTTCATCAAAGCCTTCAAGATAATTATAAAGCAAGACCTGCACCATTGTGACTGGGAAGCCTCGTCTAAGCGGATGTTGCAGGCCAGTACCATCAGCTGTATTTGGCACTTTCGATTAGTACGTCCGCTAAAATTGAAAGAGGGAATGCAAAAGCGCGCGACAAACAACTGACATGTTGTGTGTCGATTTGTGTGTGCAGAAGGGCTTGTCTTCTGATGGTGACCGACTAATAAATGTGCAATATACATTATACAGGTATGTCAAGTTTCGTGTACGGGAACTATAAAATAGGATTTCTACAACTGATTGAACTTTGTCCAATTATATAGTGATCACCTGTCAGTTGAGAACTCTAAAAATACTGGCAGTTGGGAACTATTTATGTAACAGGACATCACCGCGGAGACGAATTCCCAATTAACATGAAAAGTACTTGCAATCTAGCATGAGGATTGAGGGATGATAGCATAAGGTGTCGTGTACCGAATACTTCCGGTGTTGCTGGGACTACCGGAAGTAAACAAAAAAAAATCCTGTTGTGTCCGCGGCCATTACAGTCGGTGTTTTCTACGGAGTCAGGGCTCAGCCCATCCGGAGGATATCGAATTACGTATCTTCGATCAGGTCTGCCCACTGCTAGCGCAGCAGTCTTGGTCGGCTCAAAAATACCACGCACACACCATTAGAGTCGAGCTTCAAATCAGATTAGAATCGGACAAAACAAAAGAGGCTTTCAGTGTCCGTGTTTGGTAAGAACGAAGTTTTAAATTGAAATTTCAACGTTTGTGCAATGAATGTTACAATGTATTCTTCAAAATCGCCCGAGATTATACCGCGTCAATGAAAACTGCATCGCCACCTCTTACTGGAGAATGCGTTTTCCCCAAGCTCTTACAATCTGCGTCATCTATTTCTCAGCAAACCCCTTTGTGCGCGTCGGTCGCCGGAATCATGGTTCTTCTGAGGGTGGAGTTAGAGCGTGGCCATATATCAACGCCGTGAGATATACACGAGACGGCCCCACCGTGCCCCACTTGGGCATGCATCACCGGCAGGAATTGCACGCAATGTTCCATGGGTCCGCCACTTTACGGCCGGTGACAAACGAGCCGCGAAAATGACACACAGACGCTCGGTACGGCGGTTTGTTGGGAGACTTCAGTTACAGCAGGCATGTTGCATGTGTATTGTGTAAAATGGTGATGCGGGTTTGTAAGGTGATGCCGAAAACGTCACGAAAGCTGCCTGTCTATGTCGCTCAGTGGGTGGTGATTTTTTTAGCCAGGGGGAAACAATAACAGGTTTAATGATGACGATTTGTGCAAGGATGTTGACCACGTTTTCGTCCTCGGTCTTCTTTCGTCGAGATGCAGAGTGTAGATCAGAAAAAGTATGACTGAAATCCTTCCGCCTACAGAAACCCGTGTATTCTTTCCAATTTGCAGAAAGCGCGAGACAGTTGGTAATGGGCTGCTGATTCTATTCTTAGCTGGGCCGTGAGGCAGGTGCAGGCACAATGGACGTGGTTCGGGGCGTGGTTTGGTTGGAGGTCCGACGGCGGCTCAGGTGAGAAGTCAGCATCAGGTGCGACCTGGTCCCCAAAACGGTGTGTTCTGAAATGAGTCTGCATATGACATGTTCTGGCAAATCATCAAACGGCTGTGACGACGTTGTTATTGCTTGACGATACCCACAGAAACGACAAACAATTGACCTGTTGTATGTCGCTTTGTATTTGACATTTTATGTCAAATAAGAGCAAAGTTGTCAAATGAGATACATATTGTTTACTGGACCTTTCATTTTGGAATTCGAAAACTAAAATATTTTATTTTCCCTCCTAATGTTCCTCAAAAACGAGTCTTTACCCCAGCGTTGGGGCTGGGGTCTCCAGCCGAACTCGCCACGCTGGGGGGGGGGGGGGATTAAATTGTACCCCATCGTATCTCCCGCACCAAGCGTCGAAGCTGGGCGCGCGAGACGGCAAAGGAAAGCTCTCGATAAAACAACCCTAAACAGCACTTAAAACTTTATTCACAAGGTCAAAGGTCAGGTCAAGGTCAGACCACAGATCAAAAAC
>JARFNZ010127670.1:0-11569 GCA_031763405.1 Balanus nubilus
GAGAGAGAGAGAGAGAGAGAGAGAGAGAGAGAGAGAGAGAGAGAGAGAGAGAGAGAGAGACGATGCTGGTTGCGTCCTGCACCATCTGAAGGTAGTCATGTAGACGAATTATAACCATCTGGAGCGAGATAAAAATGAACTCTTATGGTGACCTCCCTCCTATCGAGAAGATGGCTATCGCACTCAGTCCATACTCCCAGGAACTTTAGTTGTTAGCGCCAAAAGTGGCGTAGGCCTCGCCAGTCGCAGTTAGCTGTTGATATACAATTTCGTATATCAACAGCTAATGTAATTCAACTCCATAATATAATACAATTCCATAATATAACACAATTCCAATATAATACAATGTGCTTCAATTCCGAGCCAGTTCACACCAACGACGATTAAGAAATAACGTGCGTCAAAACTGAAGATGACGCCGCATGCGTTAGCGTCATTTTGACGTATGACGCATCCGGCGTGAAGTGCCGGTAACTGGGGGGTTTTACTGAAACTCAAATTCAAGGGACAATAAATGTCATTCAAATTGTAATAATCGGTGCGTATGTCTCAAAAAACACTCTAAGAACATTTATTATTTTCTTCTATTCGACGGGTATTTAAGCTCTCACTTAAAACTCTAATTTAGTAGCTGGCATTTCAATAAGTGCTTGTTTGTGTAAATATGGGTGTCCCGACTGCGTTAATTTTAATATTTCTTAACCTCTTGCGCGATATTAAAGGCTCATTCACAGTCTTCGCGCAGCTGTGAGAAATGGATGCGAGTGCCTGCAGGTGCCTGTTCAAATACGTGGGCAAGTTTGCGCAGCCGATTTTTCTTCACGCAGCCTCTCGTATCGAGTCGTTATGGTGACCTCCGTTCAATGCATTTTAAAAGGCATCCTTAATCACTTCGCGCAGCTGCGCGAAGACTGTGAATCAGCCTTAAATTCGGCTTTGCAAGTGAGCGTAACAAGCCATTTTTACCGAATCCATTTGAAGCGCAAAATCTAAATTCAACGTTGATGAATCTTGTAGGGGAGACCGGGCAAGACGGTCCCCTTAACGTTTGACGACTCATAACGTCAGTCCTATTTTAACTGAAACCAACACAATTTGACGCTGACACGTTTGTTACACACTTTTTTATCTTAAAAAAAATGTGCAGGCCGTTCTTCGTTTTAATGGTCCAACGTGTAATCGTCGAATTCCGTAAAGTGGGACGTTTCACACCACGGCTGAGGTAAGACGCCCCACCCTATGTTTCTTAATTTACCGTTCCGTAAATCTCTACCAAATCGATTGCCGTATTGTGTGTTTTATAGAGACGTTGCCACTGGGGTGGGGACGATAAGACCGTTCCGGCTTAAGTCCAGCCCCAGATTCGGAGGATTTTAACATTATCCTGATGGGAATAATCCACAAACCCCTAGCCACTAAACCCTTAGGCCCGGTACTCACTGAACGAAAAGTAAACGTAACGTTAAGCAAACGTTGACACTCGATTGCCTTACTTTTGTTTTAACCGCACCGTAATCAGCAAATTTCATCTAATTTGCATACCATCAACGTTATTTTGATATCAGCCTGTTGCCTGCTTGTGTGTGTGGCTGTTTGTGACCTGTTCAATTTTGCAAACCTTACGTTTTGCTTACGTTTGCTCCACGTTACGTTTACTTTTTGGCCGTTGAGTACCGCGCCTTATTCAAAATTGCCTGCAGCCTTAGCATAACTTCTTAACCATTGCTACAGTTTGGCATATAAATACTGGATCTTTATGTTTCAACCAACAATTGTTATCAAAACACTAAAGCAGACACTCCCATTCATATATCATGTTAAAGGAATGCAGCGGATGTGGGGAAGGGGGGGTGTCTTGCCCCCTTGTAGGTGGGGCGTTTTACCACATCACACTATGCTGGCTAAACGTTTAACTCATACCTGACAGCGTTACACAGCAAAGGCATTCACAGATGTAACGCATTTTATACCTGAGTGTCATAGCTTTAATGTGACTGCCTTTATCCTTTCATCTAACGACACTGGATGCTAAAGTTTGTTCATGAGATATTTTTGGTAGTCAAATGACTGTTAAATCCTGTTATTGCCGTTATCTTTGTAACGGCGCCGTGCTGATCCCTCAAGTTTACGCACCTAACTTTTCAAATATTATTTTGTTCTTGTGCAGTGAATATCGTTACCCTCAGTCGTCAACTATCGAGCACTTTGGCTGGAACGTTTTGCCCCGATCTCCCTTACAGGTTGACGAGAAATTTCACGGACGCTTGGCGCCCGATCGGAAATAAAGATGTAACTTAGAAACGTTAAAACAATGCGTATGCCGCCACGTTTTGCATTTAAGTTTTCTGAAGTTGTATGTATCTCCATGATACCATGGATGTGATATGATTGTGCGGGTTTGCCATCGTGGATTGTTTCTTGTTTGTTGGTGCACACCATGACGCTTGGTCGGCAACCACCCATATTCCATGCATGCTTCAACTATTTATTTGTCAAAGGTATGTACAACATCCTACAGGCATATGCAATGGACAGTATACTCGAGAAATACATGCAACGGTCAAACATGAACTCCTTTAATGTCACTTGATACGCTGCGTTCATAAAGAATACTAAATCTCACAAGCGCAATACTCGGCGTGCAGTTCAGAGTCGGTTCTTGTGTGGTGGTCATTTCCCGAACGTCAGCTCATATCGGCCTGATCTCCACACGTCCGAGGGTGACTCTGCCCACTAAACGCTCTCGTTGCTGATCCGCCCGACGCTGCTGGTGCCTCTCTTGTCCACCCCCGGTCTCGACTCTGGCAGCCGGCCGCTCCCGGGGTCCCTGCTGCGGTCCCGACTCGCCGGCGAGCTCTACCCTGTCATCATTCACCCGCCGAGGGTCCACCGGCGTATCCCCCCGCCTCTCGGCCGCCTGTCCCCGTCCGGTCTGACCCATCGTGTCCTGTCCCCGAGGCCGCCGGCCGTCCCCGCGCTGCCGCTGCCTCTTCACGCGCGTCACCAGACCCCCGAAGCTGCTGAAGCCTAGCGGAGGCATTCCCGCCGGCAGCAGCGGCGTCAGTCCAGCCGACATTGGCAGCGGGGCCGCCGGCATGCCGGACAAACCTCCGAACGAGCCGAATCCGGGGCTGAACGGGCCGGCGCCGGCAGAGAACGGGTCACCGAAGAATATCGGCCGATTCGTGGGCTGTGGGCTGGGCCGCGGGCTGGGCTGCGGACTGGGCTGCGGAGGCCGCGCCGTGGCCGGCTTTGTCTTGTTGGAGCTCTTGGTCGGGGCCGCCAAGGTGGTCGCCAGTGTCGGGCGCTGTGTGACCAGTGATGCGGTGCTAGACAGAGGTCGGAGGATGGGTCGGCTGCCGTTCAGCGCTGCAGACCGCTCTGTGAAAGGGGAGCGGGTTATTTCACATACCTGGTAGCCCCCCCCCCCAAAAAAAAAAAGAGTTGCATTCTTACTTTACATTTCATTCTTCTTCCAAACCCTAAACTTTGGACGATATATCACAGCGTATTTATATTAACGTGTAAATTGTATGCGATTCCGTTCATTTGATGGTAATGTGTTAAGCTGTGAAGACAAGCTAACGTGACAGATTTATTTTTTCTTACGTCTTCGTATGTTCTCCATATTTGCAGGCTGAATTTAAATGGCACGCGCTATGCCACGCGCAATGTATCAAACCAAATTAATTGTTTCATCAAAAAGCTGGAGGACGAACACAGGATCAGGCGAATTTAGAACTAGAAGTCGCTGTCTGAGATCCCTCACCGACATGTCTCTCGGCAAAGGCCCAGGCGGCAAAAATGGATTGGATGGCCTAGAACTCACTCCTGGGGTAGCAGCTGCTATCTGCTTATGAGAAGCTGTGCTCAGATGGCTTCATCCTACAGTAAAAAAGAGCTATTTTCCTGTAGGAACAGATAACCCCGGGGGCTTCCGGCGGAACCTTGTTCCTTCAGCGCCGAACTCATTAAGTGTCAACCCTAAATAATTGATTTCGGAAGTTGCGGAAGTATAAACCCCGAAATATTTTAAGCAGTTGATTTGTTTATTTTGTGCTGTGGTTAATGGGCAATCAAATCAAAAGTTCAAACAAAGTGAAACGCAGTTTTTGTGACATCGAAGGTGACTTCACCAATTTAGAAAACACCTCTGGAAGCTTATTAGCTCGTCAGTTCTTTCGGTCATTCATGACTTGCAACGGGCGGGTGTCGCCAGTGCTACATCTGTGTTCAATGACTTTTTCAACGGGATGCAGATAGCTCGTTGCTCACCGCCAAGAAATGTCGGTATGATCTCGAAGAACGACGCAGCCTCGGTGTCTTTGCTGTGGTTTGGACAGTCATCTCCCAGAAAATCCAGCACACAGTTTATGTATCCGACTAGTTCTTCTTTGTTCTTTGGTTTCGGCGTGGCGGCGATGCAGCGGGTTGAGGCTTCTTTCAGCTTGTTCTTGGCCTGTGTGCGGGGAAAGTTATTCAATTTTGCTCATCAGGCTTGTTATATTCCCAGTTCCCTTCGCTGCTTTCAGATGTGGACTTTTTGTTTATTGGGATTTACGGGTCCGTCTCCTTGGGTCAATTTACACTGACAAACGTAGACATTATGACGTGCTTAATAGTTAAAAAGCCTTACCTATTGTGAAAAAACATCCCCATTGTATCATACACTGTACACATGATCATGAACAAAAACGTCCTCTCTAGTGGCGTTCATTGTGATCCGACGCCCGATCACGACGTGACGAAGCCCAATTCGTTACATCCCATCCTAGACACACCCGGCCGCGTCCTCACCAGAATGGGGCCCAACCCCGTCCTCACCAGAATGGGCCCAACCCCGTCCTCACCAAAATGGGGCCCACCCCGTCCTCACCAGAATGGTGCCCTGCATGCCGTCCACCACCTTGGTGACGGCGGCGGCGTTGAGCTGCGCCGCAAAGGAGGCGAACACGCCGAGCTCGTTCAGCACGCACTGCACCATCTGCTGCACGGCCAGCCGCTCGGCCCGGGCCGAAAACGACGCCGGCAGTTTCAGAAGCGAGACGACGGGGTCGAACAGGAACGGTTGCCGGCGGCACGAGTCGGCCGGCGGAGGGGGAGGCTTGGAGGCTGGGGAGAGACGGAGGGTACGTTAGAGGGTCGAGGCACGGCGACAAGCGTAGACGGGGTGTGTTAAGCGCAATTCGCACTGTGAACCTGACGTACGTCGAAACGTGTCAGCATTCGACGTTTTTGACCAGTTTTGGCGATCTGACGGATGTCAGGTTGTGATGGCAGTGTGAACTGGAGGCCAGCAACTTAAAGGGAATGTAAGGGGTTTGAAAATGTCAGCTTAGAAGTATGTGAAGTGTGGATCTTATAGCTTGATATTTATGATGTATTCTATGTAAATTTTACCTAATTCTGTTTTAAAAGAAAGCTAGAATTTGAACGTTAAAATTGTAAGTACCTGTAAAATGTTATGATTAGTCCAGCACTATGTCCTAATGCCCTACTCTAATCACGAATTTCTCTAATTCTCTAATTCATAACTTTGGTCATCGCATCGCAAATGACAACATGTTTGTTTTCTTATTTAAACTTTTGTTTATTTATTTAACCCTTGATAAATCTTTCAAATGTTTTATTTTCTGAATAGTTAATCTTTATTTCAATGTTACACACAGATAAGTCGCTAGACGAGTACCAACTGGCAACAGTCTATTAAAATATATAAAGCTCTAAGACTTTTTAGAGGGAGGGGATTTTGAGGTACAGTAGCTAACAAAATGTAATGTTAATGCAGTTATTTCACTTTCAAGCGATTGTGTGTGCTCGTATGTGTATTTTCTATCTACGTGAATATGATTCGTCTCTTAACTTGCATGAAAACCCGGATTATCATGAAAATAAGTCACAAGGCTCGACGTATTTTGAAGAAATACTGATCTAAAAAAATTATCTGAGCAAACAAGTACTCGTTGGGCGCAAACCTAACTTTCGGAGTGTTTTCAGTTGCATACGGACAAGACATAGCAAAATGACTTCGATTTAATGTATACTTTATTGCGCTGTGTCGAAATGTATCGTTAACTCCAAAAAGTGGGAAAAACTTACATTCCCTTTAAAACTGTCGAGTCGTAGCAGCTGATTTGTTTAGCTGAAGAGGTGAACAACAACTGAACAGTTTGGACCGTCCGGCGTCAATTTTGTCGATAAAAATGCTGATTGTTCACGGTCAAGGTGCCATATTTCAACTTTTCTCCGTACACGTCGGGTTGACGCGTCGACGTGCATCAGGACGATAGTGTAAGTTCCGCTTTAGACCTAATGCCCGGTCCTCACAGCGCCCGGTGACGGCCATGACGCCGACCGGGTCCGATAAAAATGCTTCAGGCATCGCCTGAGGCGGTGTTACGGCCGTTCCTGCGATGGGGGCGGTGAGGACCGGTAAACGGTCTCAAAACTGACCAAAAGTGGCAAAGTTGTCCGGGTTGACAGCAGTAGCTGTCATTAAAGTTGGATCCATTTTTTGTGTGCAGCAGTGAAGAAGAGCTTCCTGGAGGTTCTCATTGTAGTCTTGAACACGAAGGTCTCTCAAGGTATCAGGAATGATGATTCAAGTAAATGCTGACTTCAAATAGGTACGGGGTCAGTACAAATTTCATTGAGTGGCAAATAGTAACTTAGATGAATGAGCTATTTTAACATGTGGAGCAGAGCATTAGATATCCAAGAACCAGCCAGGTGACAGCACGTTGCCCGCACTTCTGCTTGGGTTGTTTACGATTTCTTCTTCTTTTAATTTAAGACACAAAAGCTATGACATTTTTTTTTTTAGGATTACGAGACTAGGCATATTCCATTATTTTAGAGCTGGGAACTATTTTTTATCTTATACTAAGGAGAATAAAATTATCTATCCATTGAATCCAAAAGATTAATATATTATGCTTGTTAATCATTATTTTTGCGGCCTTCTTTGGAGGGAAGCTGGGAGCCTCACAATACGCTGTTGCAAACCAAACGCAGTTACAAAACTTGCGCAAGTAAAAATACTAATATTGCAACTACTATTCGTTTTTATTAATGTTAAGTGAAATAATCAAATAGTTAATGTTATTTAATCACAACATTTACGTTGAATTGTATACAAATTTATAAATTAACTACGTATCTTTATTGTTTCGATAGGTGGCGCCGCAATCAACATGGACTGTCTTCATATAGGACTATACAAATCATATTTAAAGATTACACAGTCTTACGTTGATATAAGAAAACGGCTATTAAATTTTATGAAATTAATTTAAAATACAGTTTTGTAGGTTATTAAATAGTCGGTACAAATTTGAATTGTATAAATAAATTAGTTGAATTTATTTCCGTTAGGAGCATCAACTGTATTGCCCGCCTTGAGATGTTCTTTCTGGGTTAGGAAGAATGTCACATGACTGGCTGCCCAGCCTTATCTATAAGAATATTGGTTACGGCGTCGTGTTGGAAGGTAATTATTGCTACCGTTGCTTATTTTTAGACCCACCTTTTATTTTCTGATAATCACGGCATTTCTTATCGTGTCCTATTTTTTTGGCCGTGTGCGTCCCAAGAGCCCAATTGAAAAATAATTTATTAGAGAAGGGGCAATCGAATACTAGTGCTGCGTAAATCGGTGGTGTTTTACAAGCAATCACAACTTTCTTGTTCCGATTCCAGCTTTATTTAACTACAGAATTCGGAACTTTTTTAGAAAATGCATCATAAATAGCAAGATTCAAAATGCACGCAGGTTTACCAGCGCGGCGGTCGGGGTACGTTCATTTCATAGTCGCTCAGCTCATCATGGCATTTAGATGAGTGCGAGCATGATGGTGTTCATGTTTGTGGGTATGAGCGTGTGTATTTGTTATTTTGTATTTACTGACTGTTACCATGACTGAGACAAACGTTTCCCCGACACGGACGATACAAAGCGCTTTAATGACGGTCACAGCATCCAACAGCGAACACATTAACCTACCGTAACACAATCCTAATCACCTCCGATTACACGGGGATTAGAGCTCGATCGATGTGCGCGTCAGCGCCGCTTTCTGTGAAGGGCGGACAAGACAGTGTTGCAATATTACAGCGCCCTGGGCTGGGCAAAACAAAGCCGCGTATTGGCTCCTGCTGAGCTCTCCCAAAGCTCACGAGTCACGTCTGGCTCACGAGTCACGTCTGGCTCACGTCGAACTCTCGCCCAGCTCCCGGTCAGCGTCAAAAGAAGCAGCCATAGCGCAACACCAACACAGCCTCCGGCGTTCTTCAGTAGCAATCACTCGCCAGCGCGCCATATCTCGTGCCTCATCGATTGAACGAGCCGTTAACGCCGCTGGGCGGCGGGCGACAGGCGACGCCGACGGCGGACAACCGGCTCCCGCGTGCCAAGTGTGCCCTCGGGTGCACTCTCAGCCGGGGTAGAAAGGGCGGCGGGCGTCTAATTGTGGAGGTGGGACGCTCGGGTAGATGAATGGCCCTCGCTGACAACTGGACACAGAGAAGCGGGTGGCAAAAACAGATCGGCTGATCGCGGAGCGCACTTCAGAGACAAGGACCCGCCCACCGGCCCCGCCCCGGCGCGGTGACTGCCGCACGGCGTCCTGCGTCTATAGCCTCTAACGTCTAACGTCTAGCGTCCAGCGTCCACCGCCCAGCATCCACCACCCTCCGACAGCGTATAGCGTCCAGCGTCCATCGCCCAGCATCCACCACCCTCCGACAGCGTATAGCGTTCAGCGTCCATCGCCCAGCATCCACCACCCTCAGACAGCGTATAGCGTCCAGTGTCCGCCCAGTGCCTCTGCAGACCTCATAAACCCCGCCCAGACAAGCTGGGCGAGGCACTGCATAAACCTCCCCGATGGTCCGCTCCCAGAGAGAATCACCGTCCGAGACCGCCTCATCTCACCATGATGACGTCACTGGATGATGACGTCACGAGGCATACAAACGACGTCTGGGCTCGGCCACCGGAGCATGCCGGTAGATGGGAAAGGATTGGGTCGTACTTGGTCGAAATTGGTCTAATCGGATAGTGTTGTGGTCACAATTATACCCGATGTCCTATAGTATGACGTCACACAGTGACCCTTGACTGAAATTACCTGAGACTGAGACTCAGTTGTGTTGTTACATGATATCTACCGTGCCGTCGTCCAGACGCCTCAGGCAGCGTCTTTGTTACCCCGGTCGCGTCTATGTTACCCCGGTCGCGTCTCGGTTACCCCGGTCGCGTCTCTGTTACCCCGGTCGCGTCTCTGTTACCCCGGTCGCGTCTCGGTTACCTGCTCTTTCGGAGGCGCACGTCGTGCGTGCGGTGCGTGCGTCTCAGAGGTGTGCGTGCTGCGGTCAGGTGTCGCGCGTGCGGTGTCGCGGCGCGTGTTCGATACAACAGCGTGACCTGGTCGGGTCATTGGACCGACCCGGCCAGTCAGGCGGTGTTCTATCGTGTCTGATCGGCTAGTCTTGTGTCAGGCATGATGGTGGGGGCTTGAGTGGCGGCTGTGACAGCGGTGATCTAAACTGGGGGGGGGGGGGGGAGGTCATTGGTACAGCGATACAGCAGTACAGTTCATCTGTACAGTTCAGGCCGAGATGGCCCCATATCTCCCTAGGGCATGTTCGACAACACGGCTAATTAGTCGGCATCGGGACCAATTAGTCGGCATCCCCGAATATCCGCTCACTCTGCGTTCGGTAACACGACCAATAGGCGAATGGGCAAATAGGCCCAACGAATCAGCTCAGTCGAAGAGCGAATGTCCAAACCAGTCGTCGGAGAGCGAATTTATTATGCAGAGTGAATTATTGCAAATGTGATTGTGGAAAAATAATAGAAGATTAAAAAATAACTTATACATCTGAGCAGTTTTGTAAAGCTGCGAATTTTTACCACCAAGCATTTAATCTATGTCGACTTAAAGTAGTGCAGCAGGTGACAAAACAGGGTGCTGTTCCACAACATACGGGCAGCGAATTCGTCGTAGAGCGGATTCTTTGGAGCGCAGAGAACGCATAAGTCGTGTTACCGAAGTTGCCGTTAGACAAAGAACAAAAACACGCGCAATATTACGTCCATCGTACATCGCTTCTGTATGACACTTTAAGTAAACGCCTGGAATTACACTGTCTTACACAGCTTGATGGAAATGCCTGAAGTCAAACTGTACCACCTAGTTCGAAGGTAACGCCCGAAGTTACGCTCTACCGCCTAGTTTAAAAGAAACGCCTGAAGTTATACTGTACCGCCTAGTTTGAAGGTAACGCCTGAAGTTATACTGTACCGCCTAGTTTGAAGGTAACGCCTGAAGTTATACTGTACCGCCTAGTTTGAGGGAGAGGACGGCGAGAGGAAGGGGTAACGTCTGACGGGTCATTCAAATCGTCAAAAGGGGCAACTTAAATGACCATTCATGCTAGTAACCATTGGCCTAAAACCATTCAAATAATTATGATCAGAGTCACGGCCTCGACAGTGGCCAACCTGATGCGAGTCACGACCGTCACAGTGCGTGCCTTGCGGCCATGTGCGGTGGGATCCGGCCTCGGTCATCCACCCAACACCCATGGTGCCCAGTCCCACTGCCCAGTCACACACAGTCCCGCACCGGCACAGTTCAGGGTACGGATTTCCCCCATTGCATTCATGCAAATCCGCCGCATTAAAACTAAAGCTACTTCCAATCGGCTACAAAGTCCAGCAAAACCCCAATTTTGAAATGCAAATCGCATCCAATCAAGGAAGCACAACAAATCCTTGTTTGCAGCGGCGTCGCCACGGATTTTGGAGTGTGGGGGGGGGGGGGGGGTTCGGGATTAGGCACGTAGCCCAAGATTTTCCTCAGGGAGGGACCACAGCACAGCAGAGTACCACAGCAGAATGCCATTTTATCTTGTGTAAACTAGATCGGTCAGGGGGGTCCATGGCCCCACCCCCCTCGGCTACGTCCCTTGGATTCAGCAACTTTGGTAAGAAAAAGGAACCTATTTAACCTCTTTTGCTCGTCACACTACATCCTTCGCATTATACGTAGTTTATTAATTAGTTTATTTAACTTGCTTCCAAGCAAATATCTTAGAAGTATCGGATCACTCCATTTTAAATAGGTTTTTTCAAACTTTCTCAAACTATTTTCTTTTTAACTCAGTGGCAGTGGGTTCGTGGCTGGGAGGGCACAGCTCGTTTGACCCGCATAGTTATATTCAGCCAGCTGACAATTGGCGAGGGCCGCCCTAGACCCGGGAGGACCGTGTCGCCATTTACCTGCGGACTGTTAAACTTTCTAAACTTCCGGCCAAATTCATCACCGGTGAACCGGACGCGGGCGTATGACGGGTGGTGGGTCCGTGGTGTCATTACGCAACAAACTCTGCTTAGCGGGCACCCGGGCCCGTAGCCACCCACCCACCCACCCACTAAATTGATAAATAAGTCAAGTTACACCAATATCTATTAATTTTAAGCGGTCTTCTCTCCTAACCGTTGACCAAGTCCGCCACCACGTCGTCCTGTCAGAGTTGTGTTGTGTGCCTGAAGATGTTA
>JARFNZ010127680.1:0-11566 GCA_031763405.1 Balanus nubilus
GTAAACAGGTGGGATAAGTTGCAGGCTGCCCAGGTGCAGCAAAAGTTGATTACTGAAGTTGGCAAGTAATCAGGGAAATTACAAACGCGCATTACACCTGGTCGTAAACAACAGCTGCTGGCACTGGAGCTCTTTTCTACTCTTTATTATAGGTATGTAGTGTATGTGACACAAATAAGCGGATGCTACAGTCGACTGTACATCAATAATCACAGAGGTGGCGAGTAACAACAGCATTTCAGTTAGTTTCACCGCTCTTTTATTAACACCAGCTGGGCAAAGTCCTCGTCAGACTTCAGTCGATGGGGCCTACACCGGATTCTTAATTCAGGTGGACAGGAAAGAAAGCCCTCCCGTGCTCTCCCCCACTTCCTCTTTCAAGCCGTGAACAGCCGCCACAATGGGACAAAGAAATGCATCGCCCAAACCCGCCTGAACAATAAGCTAAAACAGTGTTAGCGCGCAGGGAAAAACAACAATAGCACGCGGGGAATGAGGTCTAAAACACTGTTCGCCCACCGCACGTCAGAAAACCACCTTCTCCAGTTCCATTCATCTGGCTCGAGGCGCAAGGAGACACGTAATCATCGTCATTCTATTGTAAACAAACAATGCAGGGCGTACGCCCTCCAAACCACGCAATTCGGCCTTGAACAAAGCGGGACGTGTTGCCTCATTGAGATGGCGTAGTACGCCTTATTGTCCAGGTTGTAAGACGCTGTACTGTCTGACTTTGAGTTATGCTTTGCAGTGGCTTTTCAGGTTCTACCGGCGGATTGAAGGTCGTGTCTTAATTGACGGCTGGAAAAAATAATTATGTCTTCAACTGGAAAAGGCTAGTTTGAGACGGAAAAGTCGTGCAATCTTTTCTCGTACTAGCAAATCTCTCGTTATTTGAAGCATGGGAATGGTTCCAAGCGTGAGAGTCGCCGGGCGCTGCATTAGACGAGCGGTATACGCATGCACAGTGCACACAACACAACAATTGCACGGTGTGCATGTCTCGCAATCACGGCATGCATGAAAACAGCCTCGGATCGGGGACCGCGTAAAGCCTCACAAAGGCCATAAGCCGCTTTATCCGAGCATATAGTCCGGTAAACCTCGCTGAACCTCCGAGCTGTGTCATGATAGTCCCGCACATGCATCCTTAGAGCTAAAAACAGCGCCGCCATTGACAGCCATACCCGTCACCAGTCAGGAGCTGAGCCGCAGTCAAGGCCTTGGCACTTCCCGGAACTGCTTTGCGGTGTGCAACTGATTACCTTTGTGGCTTTCCACTTCCGTTTCAACGTCACCAGACGGAAATGGAAACTATGTGAAGGCGGAAACGGAAATACAAAAGGTGTGCTATGTCACGTCGAATAAGTGGTCGTGGTACATGAAATATGGACAAGCATATAATGTTTTAGGGCACAATTTCATGGCTGGACTGGACTGGACCCTCGACTTTGGAAATTTGAACCTTAAAAGCAAAGTTTATGCAAACGATTCCTCCTGGCGGTAATATACGGTGATGTAGCTATGAACTTGAATAAATGTTGCTTCGGCGCCATCCTTAACCTATTTCTAATTCCTCACAGGAACCCGCTCGCACAAATGACATTCAGTTTTTCTTATCACAAGCTGCCAGAGACATCAAGAACGAAGCGACCAACGTCTCAGGAAATAGGATATATCCGGCTGTTCCTGATGCGATGATGTACGAGGCGGCTTATGACAATCAAAGTTTAGTCAAGCGAGTGTAGGCAGTTTTCCATGACCGACCACTACTCCCCTGGTAGGCTCGGACGGGCACAGATTAGGTGCTTTGTGGGAAGACTTCGTCCTCGTTCATTAAACCAGTTTTTCCTGTTGTGTGATTAGAGGATTAAGGTATCGGACAGGTTAGCTAAAAAAACGAAAAAAAACGGTGTGATGTCGTTTGCTTGCAAAAGAGTGGTTGTTCGTGCATTTATAGCACTTAAACCTTGCAGAAGATATCCTGACTAAGTCTAATATTAGTGAATATTGATGTGTCTTCGTGACAATCAAATCCTTAAGATTGGCACCTGTCCTGCGGAAAGTATGTTGGCAAAATGTACGCAACCAAGTACATCTAACACACAGATACGAGGTCAATGGTCATTGGTCATCCTTCCAAATGTCACACCTAGCACAAAAAGCAACAGAACCGGAATGGGTACTACTATCTTCAGACGAGAAATAGCATACCAATATTAAACGGCTACACCTAAATAAAACATGTCAACGAAATGTTAAACCATATCGCAACAAAACCACATAATAGCAAGCGGCAAGCATATGGCACAAAGACATGCGACATTAGCCACAATTTAACAACCCAGCAACACACAACTTCACGTCACTATTGGAAAAGTCTGCCACTTCTTCCAGCCTCCTTGTCGGAACTGAGCACCCTTGCGTAGACCACGGGAGCCTATATTACCCCGTAAATCGCCGGTGCCAAGAACTGCGGGCTGTCAAATACACATTACTCTTCCTAACGGGTTTATTGCGGTGATGTATACGGCAATATCGGCCACAGAGGGTGTCAAAATAGTCATTCATAGCGGGATGTCCACGCCCGTACGGTGCCATTGTGGCCTGAGGGGTCACCTTGAGTGGTGTGTACGCATGAGTGGGGTTTACAAATCATTTGGTGGGGCAGTGCCCGTTTCAACCCGTAGTCCTTGTATATTTCATAAGCCCGCTGATAGAGGTTTCCATCTACTCGGAATCAATTTTTTTTACACCATGATTTTTTAAAGCTCCTGATGCTGTGTTTGTCATGTTTGTATTTGAGACCTACCACAGCCTCTCTCTTCCATATCACTTGCCCATCTCCTAGACCCTTTCTATCGAAAATTTTCATTGATGCCTCACTTCCTCACTCGGTTCTCACGTTCACTTCGATCTTTTCAATTTTCTCCTCACCGGAAATCTGTTCTGCTGTTCAGTATCCGAGTAAGTGGAGGATTGCAATGTCGTGTTCTTTCCCTGCGCATTCTGTCCTACGTCTACCAGCAAAAACTACGTCTTCGGTCCACCTGCCGTGCTACCCTCCCATTATCATCACCCCGGTCTCCTCCCAGCCTTCGTCCGGTGAGCCGGCCCTAGATCGTGCGATCACGCATTCTGCCGACGTCCGGCCTCGTACGTGAGCAGAACAAAGTCAACAGGATGACCTGCGACGGTGGCGGTGACGGTGACGGTGACGGTGACGGTGACAGTGACGGTGACGGTGACGGTGACGGTGACGGTGACGGTGACGGTGACGGTGACGGTGACGGTGACGGTGACGGTGACGGGTGACGGGTGACGGGTGACGGGTGACGGGTGACGGTGCGATGCGAACTGAGAGATGTTACACGCCCTGGGACGGGTCGGACGGTGACGTTGACTTCTGGCCTGCAGAGTAGATGCCCTCTGCAGACTTGGGACTATAGGCCATTGACCTGACCGAGACAGAGACAGAGACAGAGACGGGGGACGGAGACGGAAACGGACAGAGAGGGGGGGGAGGAAGAACAACAAATGGATGCAGGTTAAATGAAATGTTGATCGATCTGTGAATAGTCGGAGTTCTCCGCATTAAACAATTCCCCCTATTTATTTTCGAGACTGGATATATTCCAGACATCACTTCCTTAGAACATCGCTATCTCTGGCGAAAATTAATATGCTCTAGAGTGAATCAATCCCATGAGAGCATTTATCATGTCCCTCAAGCTTATTGGGACTTATTGGCGTTTTATATTCATGAGGCGCCATTAGCCTGCACCCCTGGCGAATCGGCTCAGTGGCATTTTATCACAGCTCACATTCTCCCATCCTTCAATCTCACCCCCTTTAGCATACCATACACTCACACAAGCGCACGTGCGTGCCCCTCTGCCTCGCCTGAGACACTCCGCCCCTCTGCCTCGCCTGAGACACTTCACCCCTCTGCCTCGCCTGAGACACTCCGCCCCTCTGCCTCGCCTGAGACACACCGCCCCTCTGCCTCGCCTGAGACACTCCGCCCCTCTGCCTCGCCTGAGACACACCGCCCCTCTGCCTCGCCCCTCATGTTTATCGTTCACAATGCCTTCCGCCTCCTTCCGGGCGCGCCACGATGTAAGCAGTCCGCTGAGATACCAGTGGACCGCTACTGAGATGCCAGTTGACCGCTACTGAGGTACCACTGGACCGCTACTGAGATGCCACTGGACCGCTACTGAGATACCAGTTGACCGCTACTGAGGTACCACTGGACCGCTACTGAGATACCAGTGGACCGCTACTGAGATGCCACTGCACTGGACCAATATTGATGCGGAATTTTAATTGAGAGTCGGGGACGAAAACGCACCTGCCTTCCTCACTTTACCAGACGTAAGACCGACGAATCGAAGTTGAATTCGAGAGTTTGAAATAAAAATAAAAAGTAAAACTTAGCAAACCAACTTCACCTTGGATCTGTCTGGCCAGCGTCCGGTGGGAGATGCCTTTTGGCGTCCGCTACCTCAGTGTGAACTCCGCTTTAGGTGTTTCATTGGGATAACATAGTGGCAGCAGAGGTCACTGAACTGACTGTACCTGGGGGCAATGGGGCATGACCAAACTCCACGTCGGCGGCATTGTCCGGCTTTGCTTGCACTTGAGCTGGGGCTGTTTACTTAGCGGGGACCGGCCCGGCCAGCGTGCGGACTCTGACGTCATTGCACCGTGTGTTCGGAGCTCGGCTCCGTCACGCCGTACGTCGTGTTCAGACTCTCACAGACTCACGTCTACATAGAGTCTAAAGCGGAGTTCACACTGAGGATAGCGGAGGCCAAACCGCATCCGCCATCGGCACTTCACTGGACGCCGATCCGACGGATTGGAGCTGAATTCGGTAAATTTAAATTAAAATGTAAAAAAAGTTCCTTTGGAAAAAAATCAACTTCGATCGGTCGGTCTGACGTCCGATAAAGTGTCGGGTGGCAGATGCCTTCTGGTGTCCGTCGCTCCAGTGTGAACTCAGCATAAGTAGGTCCTACCCGGACTCGGCCCAGGCGCTGTGTGCCGCGACCAGACCCTGACGTCACTGTACGACGTGCTCAGACCGGCCCCGTCACCGCACACCACCGGAAACGCTGACCCGGCGCGGCGGCAAGGCAGGCTACCTCTTTGGGTCACTGTGGACCAGCCCACAGCAACCACAAAGACCGTGCTGGCCCGCGTGATAATAGAAACTACGACTCACAGATCTTCAAATCAGGACTCGATGATTTTCATTATTTGTTTAATCTTCATCGAAAGTTACCTAAATCATCAACAACACCGTACAATTAATAAAATATTAAATCAAGTGTCATCAGATTACGAATTATGTATCAGCGTGGCTGATCAGAGGGCGTACACTCGTGTCCGTACACGTGTGTATGAAGCGGGCCCGGACGGGTCTGATCGGTCAGCAGTGGTTCGGCACTCAGCACTCAGCAGTCAGCAGGTGGCCAGGTCGCACCTGCCACATTCCGTGCCGGGACTGCAGCCGCTCCGCTGGAGGTGAAAAATCGACGGAAACTTCCCACGCAACTGCACGTATTCTGTGTTGTTTGGCAAGCCGAGACTGCACTCTGACTGCACTAGACTGACTCTGACTGCACTCTGACTGCACTCTGACTGCACTCTGACTGCACTCTGACTGCACTCTGACTGCACTCTGACTGCACTAGACTGACTCTGACTGCACTAGACTGACTCTGACTGCACTCTGACTGCACTAGACTGACTCTGACTGCACTCTGACTGCACTAGACTGACTCTGACTGCACTCTGACTGCACTCTGACTGCACTAGACTGACCCTGACTGAATTCCGACTGCACTGCAGACTAGGGGCGTGTTCGGTATCTGGAAAATATTATCTTTTGGATATTCTCCTATGTAGATTATCGGGGTTAATCACCCCTTTGCGCGTTCAAAATATTGTCTGTCCTGGAGAGATCTCCGTTGGAAATTTCGGTCCGCAGAGCGTTCGGTATCTTTGATATTATCCATCAGCTGCTCTGCTGAAAATTACGTATCTTATTCAACTGGAGCGTGTAGCTGTCTGTTGTCAGTCGATGATAAAAGCAAGTTCATTCAAGCCCACCAGCAAATAAACATAAATTAAACTCTGGTGGTCGGCGGCGAACGTACCATCAACAAGCCGACGTCATAGGAAGGGAAAATATCCAAGCGACCATGCTCCTAAAGTTCTCTGTCGCGATGGAGAACTATATCAGGGATAATTCCCGCTTTTCAGATGCCGATCGTGATTCTGGAAAAATCCGTGATCCCGGATAATTATCCAGCATTTCCAGACACTGAACGCAGGCGGCCTGGTCAGAGGCGAGCAACTGGACGGAGACTCCCTAGATAACCACGGGGTCTTCTGCTTTATGTGCCAAGACCGCACAAAGGCAGGAAGTGAAACATCGTCGGAAAGGTATCCATCCATTACACAAAATATTTGGCTTTGAAGTTTTCGGACAACCAAATGCCAAAACAGCGGATAAGCAATTACCTGCTGTGTCTTGTGCTGAACGTAATGTTTGAAAAATATCCATCACCATGTGGCAAGTTTTCGCTAAATTTGCATATCCAATCCGGCCAGTCCTACACTACAGCCGGAAACGATCCACGCGAAGCCACCCATCCGTGTCCCTGAATAATACTGGAGTGCAGGGATCCTCAAGTCGTTACTGAGCTCGGGAGGCCTGGTTCGCGGTAGAGGGCTGAGTGAGGCTCGTTACAGACCGCATTCAGAGAGCATTGCAGAATTCGGTTGAGAATCAAATTTAGTAAGCGCAATTTCCATTAAAAGTGTCATCGCCGAAACTACGACCGCGTCTTTCATTGAGCGAGTCTCGTTTCTAGGGTCGAGGCGGCTCAGTAGGCCAGCGTTTGAATAAAACATCAGACGGCCATAAAACGTAGCTTTGACGGCGCTGAACCGCGAGGAACTTACTCGAGTTTGATCAATCGCGGCAACTCGCCGCCTGCCGTGAACAAGCTCCCTTTCATGTCGCCTGCGTCGCACCGCGCATCGTTTGTCGCAGCTGCACCCCAAACGGCGCATCTGCCGCCACCGCGTCGCTTTCGTCCAAGCTGCGTCACAGCCGACCGGCCGGCGATAGCAGAGCCCGACGCTCTCCATACAAGGCCATGGCACGGAAGGCAAGGCTCGTCTCGTGAGGCACCCCGTCGCTGCCGTATTCCGGCCAAAAAATGCCGCCCAAGCAGGGCATGATGCTCGCTCCAGCAGGGCACGCTGTACAGGTTGGGTTGGACACCCACGTGGATGGTACCTAATACACGGTCCAGAACTGCTCCAGAGCGTGCATCAGGAATGTGGGATGTAGGTGGGCATGGGTGGCACGGACATGGCCACATTTAGAGCTCGACAAGCTCATGAGCCCCGTCAGCCGTGGGGTTTGTCGGGTTAATGACATCTGTGAAGTTGAGGTCATTTGCTAGATTAAATGTGGTCAGGGCCAACGGGAGGTCTTTGTGGTAAGAAGGATTTCGTCCAGGATTTTGATGTACCTACATTTTGTTTTAATGAACTTAACATGGATAACATGGAAATAACCTGATGGATGTGTCTGTGGTGGCAGAGTGCTCTTGCTCGGCCCCGAACTGTTCTCTCAAACTTCGGACACCGACATGTGTTAAAGTCGGTCTTTTTATTTCTTTCAGCGATATACCCAGACCAGGCCAATGCAAGTCACAGCAGTGATCGCAAGCCTTCGCTACAAAACTGTGCAACTGACGTCGAAGATATGATCCGTATAGACAAGTGCCAACCGATTTTAATCAGTTATGTACCTACTTGAGCAGAACTTGGAAAGTTACACCGCCGCTCACTGGTCTGATCTGAGGCTGAGGGACTTACCCTTACCTTACCTGTCGTCACTAACTCATCTGATCTGAACTCATCTGACATCTCATCTCACCTGAACGACCTCGAGAAGGCACTCGACCTGACTGCTCTCACATTGCATGACCGGCATCGGCCACTGAAAGTGTCATGGTAATAAACGAGTGTACAATACATACAGTGCACGTGAAATACACGCTACTACAGCACATTGACATGTCAGAACGGGCGAAGGCTCGAAAACAAATAAACCTGAACGTCACTTCTTGCTGAAGTGGAGCGTGAGTTAACCAAACCCCAAACTGTGCTGTGAGGAGGGCATGCGGTCTAAGATGGCGAGATGTCTGTAGTTCACATATGGCTTCATCATTTCCGTGTCGATAGGTCGAAAGATGTGCCCATTTCGTGCCGGCAGAATTGAACTGGAGATGAAAAACATGATTTTTATGCCCGATTCGGCCCCGGCTGCGGTCTATTATCGTGCCGTCACGGCATGAACGCAGGATGGTAACACGTTAGTCTCGCACAACTGCATTATAAATGAAAAGAAGTTTGTTCATGTATCACCTCAACATTTATAGGTTATGGAGCACGACAAATGGAAAGAAGCACGATTTGTGAGAAGATGTTACATCTTTAAGGAGCGAAAAAGGAGACGCAAAGCCAGTGAGGAGAAACGGAATTTTAGGCACAAAAAACATAAATTACGGCACATTCAAGATGAAAACGTACTGTGCAAAACGCATGTCAATACAATGCTACACAGTGCTGTGCTGCTGATAGCATCCAACATTAGCACCACAGGCCTGTACCCACCGCTAACCGACAGCCAAAGTCGTAACAGCCCAACTCAGAACGACAGTCACGAAACCCGACATCAGCGACGTCGGCAAAAACTCCCCCATCAGTGAAAACCGGGGACAATTCGAACGCGAGCCGGGCTCACAGGCCGCCACAAACAACTCTGACCTTCTGACCTCCGCCTGCCGCGCGCTGTGACCCACGGCAGCCGCGCGAGGTCGCGTGAGGTCACCGGGTCACCGTCAGCCGGCGCGGCACGTGACCTGACCCGGCGGCAGTGGCGGGTGACCTCTGACCCGCGGGGTCACGTTGCCGCCGTCGGGGCCGAGCCTGCGATACACACAGCTCATCACAATGCCGCGGTGAAAGCTGGCTTCACTTGCAGCCGGTCGCAGTCAGACCCAGTCCGTCGGCAGTCCACATTTGGCAGCACTACGTCGGCAATCTACATTTGGCAGCATTCCAATGCTAAGTACAGACGCGCATACCCTGAGGCCATTACGGCGGCGGCGACGTACCACCTAGCCGGGCTCGCTTTCACTATGCACGCTACTATGGACTGCATGATTTAACGATAGTCGAAATGAGCGGTGGAGCCGTCTGGTTAGCCGCAGGCTATGTCCTAGACAGTCCCGCTTCTCCTCAGGCTCACAACTGCGCACATGAGTGCGGCTGTTGAAGCTAATTATGGGACACAAGGAGGACATTTCGACGGAGCGCAGTGTGAGACCACGGCGATGGGTTGGATGGACCACCCAGCGAGAAGCCAGCGGACAGCGGCAGAAAGAACAAGTTGGTTAATTAGGCTGAGTTCGATGGTCCAGAGCTGGCTGATAGGCTCAGCACGGCACCGACGGGGTATGATCGCCATGCTAAGCACTATGGAGAAGTTGGATGATTAAATTAAATACTTTGGGAATGGAAGGGTCAGTGGGTAAAACTGAACGATGAACAGGCGGGTTATTATGATTAGGCTGCAGAGGCAGCCATCAGAATGGGACTGAAGGGAGCTGAGTGAAAGGCTTACTCCAGCACGGTTTAGAGAGATAAGTGCTGGGTGCGCCCACCGTAAGCACAGAGCGTTGGACACAGATGGATCAGCCGAAAGCTTATATTATTTGAAGGGTCATGATTTGCGAGTTCTGCGTAAGGTCACGCAGTGTGTAGTTAACGCAATACTACATTCCTACAGCGGCCGATATAGGCTTGAAGGCTCAAGCTTCTTGGTGACCGACATTGTAAATCTCCAGTTGGTCAAGTATTGTTGGCTGCAGCCTCACTAGTGTTTTACCAGCCAGGCTGCAGCCTGCAAATATTGCCTGTTAGGTTAGTTTTGTTGGCCATGACCGGCCAGGCACCAGCCTGCAATCCAGGCAGTTCGAGACCAAACGGCGAACCACATCGCAGAGGTTCCTTGACGGGCCTAAATCCGTCTGCCACTGGACGAAACCTTGCCGTCAGAATAAAATTTGACAAGTGACCACTGCCAGTATCTTCAAGAGATCCGGTTGTTACGGGGAGTTGTTGCCATGGCAACTGAGGTTCGGAGTGGCTAGTGAAGTGAAACAATGGCAAGCGTTCACTCAAAGATTTATATTTCATAGCAGCTGCCAACTGGTTCCATTTTGGTTAAATGCGACGTTGTCTAGATACGGGTCAAATCACTGCGGAGTGTGGATTATGAACGAAATGGTCTGTCGCTTCGGCAGATAAGCGCCAATGTCATTTAATTTCCGGACACTAGTACTAAGCTGACTAAATATGGGATAGATTTTTAATGGAACCGAAGAGGATTAAAGTTCAGCTGTTTATGCAATATGCAATACCACTGGGTTGGATTGGATCTAAGATGTTGACAAATTTTGTTTTTCCACATCACTGATCACTAATGACAAGTTCTTAAAAAGGTCGTGCGGTTACAAGAAAGGATTATGAGATGGGATGACAATGTTGTAATTCCCCTTACAGTCCTCTTACTCCCCCAAGTAGGGAATTCCCCATGTTGGGAATCCCTGCTCGTACCGTGTACCTTGCACTATAGGGTCTGCCCGGTCCCCTGATGTATACCCTATTAGTATGTAGATAATTGCGAGGGACATGCCAAAAAATAATGATCTTTCCAGGAAGCCACTATTCTTATTATGGTGATATTCATCCTTACTTCAACCTTACTACCATATCGACTTTACTACTTACCATCCTGACCAAATAACCTCCCAGGCATACATCATCAGTCCGACAGTAACCGTAAACATCACGGCCTCATAGTCAGAAAAATGACGAGCCACTAATTTATTTACCTCCCACGCTCGAAATACGAGAAGTATCACGTGTCAGAATGACTAATGATCTTCGCTGATATACGCTCCTCCGCACCTATTACGCATAATTGCGTATGACCTTGAAGCTAATTTGTCGAGAATATGCATGAAACCGAATTTGATAAATTTACATAAAACACGCCAAACTCGGCTCCATACCAACATATTAGGAACAACCATGTCTCTCGGCAAGGTTTAAATTGGACTGCATCACCTCCAAATGTCAGTTCATTTAAACGACTCACTTGTAAAGACGAACATGAGATACCAACCTCACGTTTGACTTCTTTCCGTGGGGTGTTGTCATTGCAAGAAAACTTTACCGTTTTATTGTTTTAATCGAGAAAAAAACAGGGAAACAGGGAACTCGTGGTTAAGGAACGCATAATTTGCAGAACAACGAAAAGGACAAACTGTGCAAATGCATCACGCCTTAACCCGGCAGTTGCTGGGGTATTTCGCCACCTTCGACTTGCGGGGGGGGGGGGCGTTAAACGCCCCCAGCCCATAACTTGAGAACCAATGGCCGTAGAGAGACGCGCAAGGCGGCAAAC
>JARFNZ010127691.1:0-11566 GCA_031763405.1 Balanus nubilus
CAAGTGCAATTGTGTGAGACATAAGCTGTTTTTACATAGCGAATCGTTCGCGCGAATGAACTACAATCGAACGCCATTAAACAAAACCGAGAGAACGAAACCATAGAAGTATAAAACCGTTGAACAGGTACAGTAGTCGCTTCTAGGCATTGAAAATAACACCATAAGCCAGTTCCACCAAAAGTTGCGTTGGATTAAGCTAACTATGTGTCAAGGTTTTGAAGTAACAATTTTGGGGCCCGTTCTACGGTTTTGGGTCCGTTATTGCAATGCGCCGATTTTCGTGTCAGATCCAGTATTTATATTATCTATGGCCGTACCAATAATTGCTAACGTAGCAAACAGCATGTAGCGTTTGCCCTTTAATCATTTTTCAGCAAACCTACGCAATGCATAATATACATTTCTATTGCAATTTTCAAGTCTCATTTTGAGATTGATGAATCTCATTTCAAACAGGAAAGCTTTGACATTTAATTAGCGGCCTGGGAACGCCGTGGGAATATACAACAGAGCATTCATCACTCCCACCGTCGGAGAGAGCGGGTTGTTGATCCAGATTCAGGGGCCTATTTGCATTCTCGCCGGAGAACTGCAACTGGTCTGTCCCCCGTGAACGCTTAATTAGCAAGCCAACGGGGAAGTGGGCAACTGACACGCAAAACAAGCCGTGAAGAGTGGCTTGTACTGCTGTACACGCTGCAACGCTGCAGTGTTGAGTAAGATACAGGCTCGACATAGCCCCGAGGTAAATTATCTGTTGTGAAATCACGTTGTTTTACTGAATACTGCACAGGAGACCTATATATATATAGCTAGGATTGTCATAATCCATTTCACTAGAAATAAAAGAAAAATGATAAACGTATTACCAAGGACCAAGCATCTCCATAAAAATATTTTTCGTTCTTAAGACCCACACTTCAAATGCTTAGTTGGCCTATTGGCTAGCTTAAGACCGACCATTACCATCACATGCTGGTGATAATGGTCGGTTATTAGATGCCCCTGTCCGATTGTCAGCCGGTGGCCACAGAGGGACCAAAGAAACACCTGTCGGTAGTCACAGCCAAACACCCATCAATTGCATAGGTGTGACGTCATACACGTGAGACGTCACCGATGGCGCTGCAACGGGGTCGTCATCGACGCCTGGCCGATAACCAAAGACATCAACCTGTGACGTCACATCATTGTTATGACGTCACCCGTGGCCAGCGTTTGGGCGGCACTGCGTGGCCGCCGTGACACGCCACAAGGGGCACGCAATATGCGCCCTAGCCGAATGGCGACCTTGCCACTGTGCCTCGGTACGCAAATGCCACAGTTCCATCGATCGGAGCACTTAGGATAAATGTATTAGACCGGCATTACATTCCGCGCAAATACCACCCGAATACCAGGCATCAGACAGATCATATCTCTCGCCCCAATGCCAACCGAATCGCCAGGTATAAGACCAGTCGGTCATGCGTTCCGCGCAAACGCCACTCGAATGTCAGGAATTAGACAGGTGATTTGTGCTCCACAAATGCCACCTGAATGTCAGTGCCGGACCCAATGCTTGGTTTCAGACTGATACCTGTTTAC
The DNA here is from genome assembly GCA_031763405.1 of Balanus nubilus. Lineage (NCBI taxonomy): Eukaryota > Metazoa > Arthropoda > Thecostraca > Balanomorpha > Balanidae > Balanus > Balanus nubilus. The sequence goes on from JARFNZ010127691.1 coordinate 1,591, forward strand.
CTGCCGTGACGCGGCGAAACTGTGTGGTTTCCGTGTACGGCTCATCGCTGTGAGGTTAGCTGGGTAGGTCGTGTTCTGTGTACAGTTACACTGTGGTGACTGGTGAGTGGTGTGTATTCAGATATGGCGCAGCGATGTTGATTCTGTGCCCGTCCGGTCAGCCAAAACTGTTTGATCTGCCTACGCTGCGTTTCAAGTCGAGATTGTTTGAAGAAGGTAGACGCAGTGTTTATAACGCAGTGTTAGTCACTAAATATGAATGGAACGTTGTGTACAATAATAACTTGGCAATCAAATGATTGAGACAGCTGAGTTAAGGGACATTGCCACCTTTTTCAAAATTGGATATGTTATAGAGCCAGTTTCTCCTATCATAACAGTCCAGTCCATTTTTAACAGTTCGCTCTAAAACGTTTGAAATCTTGATTTGATGTTTGCTTTTTCCTCAAAAGCCGTGCGAAGTTAGGAAAAGTACCACCCGGAGTTAGGCACGTAAGTACCGAAAATGCATAGTGAGCGACAATTTTGAAATGTATATTTTATACGAAAAATAACTACAATTGAACATTGAAACGATTGGGATCGAACTTTCCAAAAGGACCGGACTAGGATAAAGGAAACTGGCCCTATCACACATTAAATTCAAGTTTTGGGGTGGGAATGTCACGTGACGTCGATTATAGCTACTTAGCCTCAGGGCATATTTGCACACGTCCGCATGGTGACGTTCACATACTCATTTCTAAAAAATATATAATGTTCCGCCATTTTCTTTTCACGACCGTTTAAATAATTATTCAGCCATTATTATGTAAAAGTTTCGCAAAATTATAGGTGGACAAACATGCAAAAAATCTCAAACTTTCCACTTTGACCTAATTAGGTCAACGGTCAAATTGAGGTCATGTGCAATTTATAAAACAGAAGATATTAAGTGGGGCGTCAAAATAATATCCCTAAGTCAATTCTACACTGATATGCACACATTTGAATGGTTGCATGTCGTCGAAATCCTGTGACCTAAGATGACCTCTTACTCTGACCTTAGAGGTCAGTGAGGGCTAAAAATCGTTGTGTGACGTTTTGTTGGTAGATACTATAATTGCATCCAATTTTATCGAAATTGTAGAGGGTCAAATAATTTCTTGTGCGATTTGACGTGGTATGATCCCTTAGCTTTATGGCATGGCTCGATCTTGGAAAAAGGCGGATATTCATGTAAGAATAATGAACGAGGACTGTTCATTGGTGATTTGTCAAAGATATGACACACTTCTGATGAGCTATCGTAATCCTGATGAGAATGAACATGGTCTCTTGGGCGTAGTCAGATTATCAGCATACCAAGTGGTCATCCTAATCCTATTCGAATAGGCAAGACAACGCACGAATTATATTCGGCTATGGCGTACAAAGAAGGTGTGCTGCAGGACATTTTTGTAAGTGCATTGCACCGCATACCGTAAACACAATGTAAGCACTTCTATGTGAGCACAAAGGTGCAATGGACGCAAAATCGCACATCGCGCATGGACACCGAAGAGTCCACTGCAGTCAGTAAAGACACATTTTTCCGCTGGCAGCTTTTGTCTTTGACGGATAACGGGCTCGAAGGCCTGGCCTGGAAACAATTTCGCCCGAAGTTAGTCTAGGCCTAGTTTGTCAGCCATAATTAATTCTGATTCGGCCATTTTCACCCGCCGCTCGGGCCGATCGACAGGCTCGCCTTCAGAGTCGCGGAGCGTCGCTGTGTCGAACCCCGACCATCGCAGAGCGGCCTGGTGGCCCAGACGGCGTACAAACCGCCTGATTTGGCCGACTGCCAGCTGGACACTGCAGTGCACTGGTCTCCACTATCCGCCGGCATTTAAAGCCAAGACTGTCCAGAGCCGTAATATGCCGAGCCCCGGTGTGGCGCGACTGCAGTTGCCCGGCGGACGGCGTTATTAGAGTCGTATACAGGGAGAGTCTGGCGTCGGCCCAGACCTCTGTCGGGCTGTCGTCGACGGGCGGGCGCACTCCATACCACACAGTGTACAATGGCAACATAAAACGGAGTCGAAAACGATATTGCTGTCGTTTTGAACAGTTGGCAAGCGTGAGGAAACTAGGCGAATTAAATCATCGTGCCAAGTCTAAGGAGTCATTTTGCAAAGGAATGGGATCAAAGGATCATTTCGCATTGGTTTATCTAGATAAGTGGTTCTCAAATACTCTGGGAACAAAAGCCTTGGCTAAATGCGACAGCACACACGCCTTATATTCCGGTCCCTAGATGGCGCTAGTAGTAAAACCCTGAAGTCATGCTGTGCCGCATAGCCTAAGGCCAGGTACTACAGACTGCGTAATGGAGGGAGAGAGGGAGACGAGAGTCCTTCTAATCGTCTAAAGAGGTAGCCATTAGTGGTGTCAATCGGTCACCAACATTTCGGTAACAAAAAAAATTGCTGACCGATTTGGTGATCGGTCGGTCAAGCTAAGGGTTTTTCGGTTACTGATCGGTCGGTATAAAAGGTTATTTTTTTAATGGATGTTATCCAGCAAATGTCCGAGCAAATCTGATTAATTAATGTAACAATAACACATCCTAGATCAAAATTGTAGATATCGTTCACAACAGGAAGTGAGATCCTGATAATTGTTACACATCTTGGAAACTCTATCCAGATATTGGTGCCCAAGGCAAAATCGGTTAGATGGAAGGTAAGGGGGTTTCCATTCCTTTGGAGTTAATAGTACACTTGGACACAAGGCAATAAATTATATATTAAGTTTAAGCCATTTTGCTATGTCTTATCTGTACGCAACGGAAAACCCTCTGAAAGTTAAGTTTGCGTTCCAAGAGTACTTGTTTGCTGTGATAGACTTTTTAGAACAGTATTTCTTTCTAAACACGTTGAGCCTCGTGACTTATTTTCCTAATATCTCCGGGTTTTCTTGCAAGTTAAGAGACAAATTATATTCACGTAGATGGAAAACTCACTTACGAGAACACACAATCGCTTGAAAGTGAAATAATTGCATTATTATTACATTTTATTAGCTACCGTACCTCACAATTCTCTCCCTCTGAGAAGTCTTAGAGATTTATTCACGATTGTTGCCAGTTGGTGTTCGTCTAGCGACTTTTGCGCGTGTAATATTGAAATAAAGATTATCGAGAAATACTTACTTACTTAGAAATGCTAATGTTAATGCTAATGCTAATGCTATACTTAGAAATAGCATTTGACAGATTAATCAAGGATTAAAAAAGATCCTTCATAGTTGAAATAAGGAAAACAATATTTTGTCGTATGCGATGCGATCACCAAAGTTATGGATAAGAGAATTAGAGAAATTCGTGATTAGAGAATGGCATTAGGACATAACTATAACATTTTACAGGAACTTACAATTTTCATGTTCAGATCGCTTTCTTTCAAAACAGAGGAAGGGAAATTTTCATAGCACACATCATAAATACCATGCTATAAAATCCACACTTAAATATACCTTCAATTGACATTTGCAAAACCCTTACAATCCCTTTAACACCTGGTCAACCGAAATGTCTCCTTGTGGTAATTAGTCAGTATCAGTCAGCATTTTTATGGAAAATAACATCAGCATTAGCCATGCTCTTCTAGATTCTTGAAACCATTGGCCAAATCCTACTTAGGTACGCCCAGACATCGGGTGGTGGTGAAATAATTCACACATTTTAATGCGCAGTACCCTCAATAAACATCACAAGTCAGAATGCATGTCAAAATGGATTTCAGCATGTCGTATATATTGATTACCTTTACATGTCCGGTGGTGGCAAGTCTAATAAATTCGGAGGTGCATGCCACACACCACACCACTCGGTCAGTACACGCCACATACCCGTGGTGTGTGGTGTGTGATGACCGAACGAGCGCCGTTGGGGCTCTCGAAGATCAGGCAAAGTTTTCTTATGTGGTTCTCTGGAACCCCGACAGGGTATATCATAGAAGCTTTTGTGGAAGAGGACTCAAGTTGTGTTTTCAGTGTGCTGTAGGTGGACAAAGCGAATATTATAATTATATAACTACCCTTGTGTAATTAACATAATTGAACGATACCCTTAAAACGACCTATGTCGAAATGGAATGGCGACGAACTTACCGTTCAGTCCAACAACACGGACGATAACAATCATAAAGAGGTTTAAGAACCCCATGGTAATACGCCAAAAGGGCGGCGTCAGAATCAATACGTCAATAGCGTAGCGCGCTGCCACGCTGTCACAAGTTGGCAGCGTGGCAATCCATAAGTCATAACCCGGAGTCCGAAAACTTCAAACGATACTTCAGAGATGTGGACATGTCTGTCTTCAATCTATGGGCACTGTCATAGGCGGATGCAAATAAATTAGGTACTGAAAAACAGCAATGATAAACGTTTGACTCTCTTTAAATAGTTCTCGCCACTTAACTCGGGTGTGGCGAGTCACGGGACGGATTTTCAGATACGAGACACCTTAGAAAGCCAGCGAGTGTAGTTGGCGTCGTTTTACTCCGAATATCGGGGACACAAAACAGTGGCTTTGGCTAGCCATTTGTCCCCTGAAACCCGAGAAACTCCGTGCGCCAAACACTGGAGTAATTTGACCCACTTGGTGGCTTTTAAATTCCCTTGCTCGGAAGTCGAGGAAGAGAGTCAAGTTTTGCCGGGTCGTAAAACGCCGGGAAAAGCGGGACATTTTGCATGGTAGTTTGGCTCTAGGAAACAGTGTCAGCTCGCCCTTCGGGGGTAAAAGCTGCTTTCAATGAGTCGTTTTGGTAGGTACGACCCGCTTATGTGTACATTTCCGTTCTAGTTCAGGGAGGACCTCCGTGTGTTTGGCGCCCGCTCGATAAAGCTATAAAGCTAAGCTGTTCGGAAATGATTGTCTTGGACTGAAGCGAATACCAGTCATGTGAATAAGAGAAGACGACAAGGCCAGTAAATGATGCTTCGTTGAAGTCTCTTGAGTCGACGCGACAAATAGCCCAGCTACCTCAATTGTAGGTAGCAATAGCAATTGTGCCCCTCCCACGTCGAGCACTTACCGGACTTTCCGTTGATATCTTTAGCTTTGAGATTGCGGCACTTGAGGATGGTGAGCGAGAGTTGGCTGTTGCTGGGGTGGTAGCATAGGGAGCACAACAGGTCACCGCAGATATTCTTATCCAGCGGCTTCAGAGCCTTCCAGAACGTCGGCTTCTCGTTCAAATCAATCTGAAACATAGATCAATCGGAGAGTAAAGCCGTGCTGTAGAGACTCGTAATTGGGAACTGTTTTGACGGCAGACTTCTGTCTTGATCTCAAGAGATATCGATTGGTGTAAAGCAGGGATCGCATCTGAGCCTTTTGGAAAGATTGGGTAACAGAAAACACGGGTGAAGTAAGATGACTGCTTTGAAGTACAAATTTGGCATTGCATACAAATAGACCACAGCGCAAATCATTCAATCGAGCAGGGAAATCGGAATGCAATGGTAAATCTGTTCATCATGCGTACGTACGGTGGACCTTGATTACAGAGGAATCCGTACAGTATGGGACAGCTTGTGCTCCTACACAAACGTGTCCCCGATCCAACCCACTAAACCCAGCTCAGTTGCAGCATATGTATTTACAGAATCCCTGATAGGCTTCAGCTCCGCTGCCCCAGCCAGTTACACTGCAGCGCCCCCCGCTGTCCACTGCCTACCCAGCCGACCATTGTGTGGCCACCTCCCGTCTGAGCTGCTGGCACAGCCCCCTCCTCAGTCCGCCCTCGTCCATTGTAACGGCGCCTTTTGTGAGCGCCGGACAACGCACAAAAGCCGGCCGGCCACTGTTCATCACGGCGCTATGGTCCGCGCCGGGGGTGGAAGGATTCCGGGACGCTCGGGCCCGGAACGAAGGCAATTATACCCTAATTTCCCGACGCACAGTGTTCTCAGACGTCTTGGGTGGTTAACCTGATGAGGTGATCTAAGTACAGAGACTCATGCACAACTTTTGCGTTGTGCCTTATATACACGCCTCTCCCAACTGTACCAGAAAACAATGGCAACGCCCTGATACGTACCGCCGATCCATCACCGAGTTTCCACGCCTGGCCAGTCAGCATACTCTCGCACCCGACTGAGTACGTCCCATAGTGGCTCGGTATTCTCCCTCCCACCCGATTGACCGCCCCACCCCCCCCGCCGGTACGGCCATCAACGAACGACTGCGCACTTCCTATGGGAAAAGAACGGCTAAGAACGGTACAGGAAGCGCGCGGCTACGGCCCATAATCCCAGCCAGCCTGCCGCGTCGGCCCGCGGCGGGGAGCCTCATCGCGCAGCGCCGCCTGATGTACACGGGACTGAGCGCCTGGCTACTGAGGTCGCGTGGGAGGGAACGTAATGAGGACATGCAGCACCATGCAGGATCAGGCGCCACCTCCTCAGCAGTACAACGGTTTTAATCGCGCATTGCCGGGGGGTTCGAGCCGAAGACCGTCTGCCGGGGGGGGGGGGGTGATTTCCGCCCCCTGCCCTAAAATCTTGAAAACCAGCTCTTCTTCTAAAATCTTGAGCAGCTGGAACATCGCTTCAGAAGCTCCCGATTATCTCGGGATCTATGGTAGCATGAATGAAACAAAAAACAGCAATCGAAAGCTATTGAAATTCCCTAGCGCAACCTTGACCAGAATCGGGATCATAACAATAGTTCATGCTACAAAGGTAATGGAAATAAAGAAGGCCATTTTTTTGGTTAGGTGTTATATCTCGAATAACTTTTTAGCTACTGAATAAAGGAGAACAGTTTTGCATAAATGTGTTTCCCTCGTCGAGACGAAACGAAAGAAATCGAATATAGCAATAAAAAGGTCATATAAAAATTTGACCAAAGGTTCAGGTCACTTGATGATTAAGTAGGCCATGTTACATACGAGTCGGTGAAGCATGACCAGACAAACATTTCGGTATAATTTCCACGGCTGTATCTATAATCTATCCAAAATTATTGACAACAAGACTTGTGACCTTAGATGACCTTGAATGACCTTACAAGGGGTCACTGATTAAACATTACACCTGCATCATCAATAATGGCCTATGATAACATGCACTTTAAAGAATTCGACTGACATGCTCCGTATCCTTGAAATAAGAAGCATTTTAAGCTCCTTATAACAAGTTTCTTATTCTTCTTATTATTATTTTAACCAATTGACTTATAATAGGAAGGTCACAATACGGAAGTGCACAAGTTCTAGGCAGGTACTGATGCTTTTATGAAACACTGAAAGTTTTAAAGCCATAAGTCAATCACTGTGGCTGTGGCGCAATCGCAAACATTTTTGTAGGTGGTGTCACATGGCCTAGACTGGTGACCTGGTCTAAGATAACCTGGAGTCAAAAGTTGTACACAATGTGCACAATTGATGTCTCAATAGCTGTGTCAAATTTGGCTCCGCCGTTTTTCCGCTATGGACGAAAATGGTGGTGGGGGGGGGGGGGGGGGCAGGAAACCCCCGGCAGTGAGCTGGTTAATCCGCGTTCTCCTGGGTTTGGGGATGTTTGAACACTGTTTTCTGTTTTTCTAGCTCAGGTCAGGTCACAAGGTCAGGCCAAGTGACCTAACCTTCAGAAAGTTTGCGGTCGTGCCACGTCCATAGTGTTTGATGGATAGATATGAAACTTTAAGGATTGTATGAGAGCATCAGTACCTACAAATTGTATGTCTCAGATTTGTATATCGGTGACCTCAGGTCAGGTCAATTTCGTGTCCGACGTATTATCAGCCAATGGGAGAAATCAAAACCATCTTTTACGCATCACATCAGTCCAATTTGTTCAAAATCATGTCAACATAGGCTGTCATTGATGGCCTAAGTGTAAGTTTTGATCAGTGACCCATGCAAAGGCCATCTGAGGTCACCCGATGTCACCTGCGCTTTTTTGCTAAAAACTCTTTATAAAAAAGAGCTAAAAACGTGTGGAAGGAGGCACCAATGGGTTCGTCTCGTCAAGACGCATTGACTGATATGCAAAATAACCTTCTTGGGTCAACGCATGACCTTGACGTGTTGCTTCTGTGTCCCCCCCCCCTTTATGTCTGAGACTATTTTGCTTATTTTGCTATCAAAACACATCAAAAAATGTCAAAGATCCTACCTGGATCCCTGGACATTGGATCCAGGATCCATAAGGATCTTTGGCCATTTTTTACGGTGTTCTGATCGATCGATCAACGAAAAAAGTTTACGTATGAAGAAGTAAGCAAGGAGCAAAGAGTTACAATGCTCAAAAGTGCTTTAACCCATCACTTTTTGCCGCAATCCGCGTCCAAAGAGAAAAACGCCCGGGGGGGGGGAGGAACATGTCTGCCTCTAATTCAACTTTACCCTTTAGACCCACAGAGGATCCTGTTGGTGATAGGAATTCATCATCGACCTTTGGGCAATGTCCGAGCGGCTGAGGACTCCGTGGACTGCCTGATGTCTCTTTAAGGCCCAGCAAGAGCCGCATAGGCTTTCTGAGGGCCCAGACCGAATGAGGCATCCGCCCTGAGAACTTTCGGTCAGTCAGAGAGAACCCTTGCTTGACCTGAGGTAAATCTGAGAGGATATAAGGCCTGAAATATACCTAGCAGGTCTAGAGATCCCTCTTCAGGCCTGAAGCGGTTCTTGTCAGGTCTGTGTCATGGTGTTACTTGCCACTTGGTCGGGTTGTGAGAATATTCAGTGGGTATGCCGAGTGTCATTGCCAGACGTCAGAGGGCTGTCAGGCGCAGACTCAGATCGGCCTTGCTGCTCTTATATAACTTCGGTCACTTTGGAGGACTCTTGGCAGACCCGAAAAGGCTCTTAATCGGTCTAAAAAGGCTTATGCTGGATCCGTGATAGACTGAAAAACATTCACTGAGAAAGGACGCTTGTAATCTAGAAGAAAGTATAGAAAAAAATCCAGATCCAGGATTCTGGTAGCTCAAGGGATGCATCGGGGTTACTATTGCTCAAAATTATTTTGGCGTATGTTTTTAGCGTCAAAGCTGACGTTGACGCGTGTGTCAACGTCATTTTGACTCATAACGCATACGGTGTGAATTGTCGGTAAGTGACGAAACAAGCCTTTCCGATGTTCGCAATCATTCATATCCACGTTCGTTGAGCCGAGTCAATCGGGAGTAAAACATTAAAGACCATTGCTCAAGACAACCCTTGGCCCCTGAAATAATAAATTGGGCCTATGCATGCAAGGGATTCGCCACGCTCCGGTAGTTGGGGGACGGAAGCCCTCTGAAGTTAGTTCTTTCCATCCAACGCCCATAGACGTAATGTTAACATTACAAAAAATTGAGGGGACACGTCTCTTATTCCCCCTACCCCATGTAGCAGAGCCCATGTATGCACTATGCATGCTTATAATTAGTTTTATTTTCAAGTAACTAAGCGTTGTAGCACCACTCAGATACGTCTTAACACGCGCTCAGGAGGGGAGGGGGGGGGGCAAAATATGCCCCCTGATGTTTTTCAAGCATAGCTAAAAAATGGCGGTGCGCAGCGCCGGTTTTTTCAGTACCTGTCTATTCAATTTCACATATTGTGTAAAAATATTGACCTTGGATCATATCAGGTCAGGTCACCAGGTCAGGTCAAAGTACGGACATGTGAAAATGACAGTTTTGCAAGTTCGCGACTGTGCTGTGGCCACATTTTTGGGCGGATTGGTTTCAAACAATCAAGATTTCATAAGAAGACAAATACCTACAACTTGTATATCTCGGATTTTCTCATCTCGGTGACCTGAGGTCAGGTCAATTTCCCGGCATCCCCATCATGAGTCAATGGGGAAAATACAGATAATTCCTTTTCGGAGGAAAAGCGTCATATCTGTCTAATTCTTGTAGGTTCACATAACCTTAGTCCATTCTTGATGATCAAAGTGCAATATTTGATCAGTGACGTCATCAAGGTCATCTGAGGTCACCCGAGGTCACTTACGT
>JARFNZ010127702.1:0-11565 GCA_031763405.1 Balanus nubilus
TGAAATATGTTCGTAGCCACCGGAATGCGAAGTACCTACTTGCATTAAGACCCACCTCTTTTCGATGGTGGGACCATCTTGGTGTTTGAAGTCAAATTTAACCCATTTAACGCGATCTTCTACCGTTTAATTTACTGTTTCCCAGCTTCCCTTGTTCTGAAGTTGCTAATACAAGTGCTAACTCCATGTTTATGGGAAAAGGTCATACATTACCTTTAACAAGTTTTTGCACCTAGCGGACCTAAAATGATCGGAATGCGTGCGATTTATCTGGGACATTTTGTTTTCTGCCATCCATCGTTCGGTTTTAGTAACGGTTGAGTTAAAATTATGGCTTCCCAGTGCGGGTCAAAACTGCTGCGGCCCAGCGTAAAGGGGAGGGGGTAATGTATACACCCCTGCCGATTCGCTCACCCCCCCCCCCCCGCCCATTGAGTTAGAGCTTCGATTTAAAAGCAAGCGTTTTGTTTGTGACGAAAGGAAATCGTTGATACCCAATGTCAAGGTTCTGGGTTATTTAGTGACCTCTGAGGTCAGGTCAATGGCCCGAAAAATTGGATCACATTTTTTCGGGTCACTGGCCTGACCTCATAGGTCACCAAATAACCCAGAAACTGAAAAATGAGTATCAACGGCTTCGTCTTGTTACAAGCAACACGGTTGTTTTTAAATCGAAGCCCTAACTCAATTAGGAGCGAATCGGCAGGAGTGCGTGCATTACCCCTCCTCCCCTACACTGGGACGCAGCAGTTTTGCCCTACGCTGGCAAGTCCATAGTCTTGACTCAACCATCGCTAAAATCGAACGATGGAGGGCAAAACGAAATGTCCCAAATCAATTTATCATGTGCATGGGGTTTTTGGACGCAATTCGACCATTTTCGGTCCGCCAGGTGAAAAACTTTTTAACAAACAAAAAGAATCACCCTGTACTAGGTGCTTAACACATGTCGGGACGTATGTACATACGTGACGTTTAACGATTTTTTCCTTTACGTGCACCATTTCTGTTCATGGACTTCATTATCCTTGGGTCTTCTATCTAAAAAATACTGGGCATCGTAAAATAATGTTAACCCGTGCACTGTATGCCGGGCGGGTTGATTTCCACCCCCTCGGATTTTGTTGATAGTGGAAAACACACCTATTTAGGTACCATCACTATATCATAGGTATCAGAACCTGCAACTTGTATATCTCGTATTTTTTGACAGTGACCTGAGGTAAGATTATTTTGGTGACCTCCCCCATTATAAGTCAATGGGGAAATCTTCAAATGCTTTTTATTTCAATGATACACATCGTATCAGTCCATCCTTTCAACATCATGTTATCTTAGACCATTTTTGATGATACATGTACAATATTTGATCAGTGGCCTCTTACAAGGTCATCCGAGGTCATCTGAGGTCACAACCCTTCTTTGTCAATAACTTTTGATAGAAAGAAGTTAAAGACGTGAAAATGGTACCGAAGCATTTGCCTCGTCAAAACGCATCGACTCATATGCAACGTGACACAACTTGACCTACTTGGGTCACCACGTGACCTTGACCTTGGGTTAAATTTTTAAAATGACCTTTTCAGATAAAATGATAGGCTTCGATTTGTCTCAACGAGAGAAGCACGATGGTGCCAAGATAATTGCTTGGTTTTCTTTCATAGCTAAAGAAATATTTATGAAAAACGAATCGGCAAAAATGACCTTTTTGACCTTCATGACCTCTGGACTGGAGCCTAAGCCGTTGACCTGGGGTCAAATTTGATGACAATATTGCGATAGGGAACGATGGGAAGATCTTTCGGACTATTGTACTCGCCTTGCGTGTAACTCACAAGGCGAGGACAATAGTCCGAAAGATCATAGTTCGAAAGATCTTTCCATCGATACCAACACCTCGTCTCAATAATTCTGCAAAACTGCGATAGGGAATTTCATGAGTACTCGATTGCTGTTGCCCGTTGCTTTCTCGTTATCTTAGTTCCCGATATAATGAAAGATTTTTGAAGCGGTGTCACAGCTACTAATAGTATGGTAAATGTTTGACCTTTGGTGACATCAATATTGACTTTACCCGAAAATGACCTGTGTAATTTCTATAGTCCTTGTCACGATCTGTCTAACGCCGTTTACCGTTTATCGCTAGGTTGCGTGGTTTTCGAGATCTTAATGGGGGGGGGGGGGGGAAATCAACCCCCCGGCAGACGGCATTCGGTGCAAACCCCCAGCAGTGCGCTGGTTAAATAGAACAATCTTCGGTCCCTAATGCTAGTTACCCATACTTTTATGTTATTTTGTATTCATGACGTAGTGACTCATTTTTAGCATTAAGAGTTTTGCATTGTTTTGCCACTGGTTCAGTGAAATGCAATGCTAATAAATGAAATAAGTCCTTTTCAAAGCAATCAACAATTATTTCAATCGAAAATGTAACAACGAAATCGGAAGAAACGTAGTACATTCTGCGGTGACCTTCTTACAGGGTGTTCATTAATGAATGACAAAAATAACAATGCCACGTGTGAATTTAAAGTCGCGTGAACAAATACTCTACCTAAGTATCTTTAAGCATATGTTTTGTCATTTTGTTACCCAAGGGCATTTTGAGCCGAACTGAGCCCTCTTTCATACACCTGGTGAATGGACCCGATTCCGAGGAGTCCGATTCGGTCGTTGGCATTGGGCTGGCATCGTCGACAGCAGGCGCCTCCCAGTGCACGCTGATTCTGGGAATCGGTAAACATCGTGTCATACCTGGTGATGCTCCAAGCGGTTAGGTATGCACCTTAGAACGTGAAACGTGAACGTGGTAAAGAACGTGGCAACCATAAGACATAAGTGCTCCTGGTTTCAGCGGGACGGCGCTCCCCGTCAAGTGTCTGGGGTTGTGATAGACTTCCTTTGATCGGGGATCGGCGATCGGAGCATCTCCCGCTCAAATGTTCATCGGTAGCCCGCATGCAGCCCTGACCTGCTCTTCCTGAACTTCCTCTTACGGTCGGAAACTTCCTGAGTGTCCGGGCAGGTCCTGAATAAGCAAATCGGGGCTGCACGCAGGCTGGCGATGGGCTCCTTTGCGGGAGACGTTTCGATCGCCAATCTTTGATTGGGGGAAGTCCATCACTTCGGGCACGTGCCAGAGAGCACCGTCCTGAAACTAGTAGTGTCTTCCGGTTGCCATGTTCTTCACAGATGGTCGGATGACTGTTTTGAGAACTCTGGGTATGATTCGGTGTATGCCGGTTTCTGGAGCCGGTGAGCACCAGGAGGCACCAGCCGTCGATGATGCCAGCCCAATGCGACGGGGCCGATTCGGTCCCCTCGGAACCGTAGTCATTCACCGGTGTATGAAGGAGGTTGGACTTTCCCCTATATGAAATACAATTATAAAATGTATGCTTAAAGGGTATAAGGTAAACAACATGTTCACGTGGCTTTTAATTCGCACGTGACATTTATTTTACATTTTTGGCATAATTTTGGTATTTGGCCCCCAAACCGCCCGAAATCGCCTTTCTGGATCCACCAGCGGCAATTTAATTCACGTACCGATCAGAGACTTTGTCACCCTTTACGTCATAAGTGACCCTAGAGTGAGAGTTGCTCACAAATAAACATTCCTTCAAATGTAAGAAAAGCGCCAATTATATTACGCAGATACAGACCTACTGTTGTAAACTTTATTTATGTACCTACAGTTCCTAAATTTGAAAATCTCTCATCAAAACAGAAACAGTTGTTCTTTACATTTATCTTAAGACTCTATTCAAAACAAGTTAATGAATGGTTTGTCAATGTCATGTGGATCTCCATGGCAGCAATGTCTGTACAAAAGATCCCATTTGAACGCGTTAGTAGCCCATAAATCACACGTATCTTTGCGTATGTACCACTGAACAGCGAGCAGCACCCTTATCAGCTTTGCTGATCATTGATGAGCACTGAACAGGTCTGAGCCGGACTCAACAGGACCTCAAAAGCGTCCGTCCATACCGACCTGAGCTGACCTGACCTGACAGGACCTGGGCTGACCTGGTCCGATCTAACCTAAGGTGACCCGACGTGAGCCCGTCTGTGGTGACCTGAGCTGACCCGTCTCCGCCGACAGGCGTGCCGTACGCCCTGCGCCAGGCCGGCCTCGGGCTGGGCCTGCTGCTGTTCGTGCTGGTGGCCTGGATGACGGACGCCTCGATCCTCATGCTGGTGCGCGCCGGAAACCTGGCCGGCACCAGCACCTACCAGGACACGGTGATGCGCGCGCTCGGTCCGCCCGGGTACTATGCGCTCGTGTTCCTGCAGTTCACCTACCCGTTTGTCGGTGAGACGCTCCAGTTTATATACAGGCGGAGAGAGGGGGGGAGGGGGGGGGGGGCGAAAAGCGGCACCGCAGTCCGCAATGGTCAGAGTCAATGGACTAATGGACATTGAAAACGGCCATGGTTAGGGCATTTGTAGTATGCAGTACCTGTTCACTTTTTATGTTTCGCTTTTTAGTATCGTGTTTTTTGTTTGTTAACGGAACTCAGAAGGCCTTTGAATAGCAAGGTTTTATTGAGGTTCCTTCGAAAATGTGTTTTACACCTCACTTCACTCGTTTTACGGCGCTGACAAACTGTATTTGGAGATTGCTTTTTTGAAATGTGAGCTCAGGATTGCGTGAAATGTGGTCTTAGTGTTGAACTTGCTTTTTATTTAGTTACGTATGTAGGTATATACTATATAGCACAAACAACAATAAGGTGACAAAGAACATCAAAAGCAGTATCAAGTCTCGCCTCTGACCGCGTGCTGCCTCCTCCTCTCCGCCGCCACCAGCGCTCCTCAGCTACAATATCATCATCGGCGACAACTTCACCAAGGTACTGATCCGGATGACGGGCGTGCCGTCCGACAACCTGGTGGTGCGACGCGAGTTCATCATCATCGCCACCACCCTGCTGGTCACCCTGCCGCTCTCGCTCTACAAGAACATCGGCAAGCTGGCCAAGGTGTCGCTGGTCTCCTTCGTCATCATACTGATCGTGATCGCCGCTCTCATCTACCGGACCGTTACCATGTGGGATCAGGTGTAAGTAGCCGCCGGTGTGGCCCGCTGGAACAGGTGTAAGTAGCCGCCGGTGTGGCCCGCTGGAACAGGTGTAAGTAGCCGCGGGCGTGGCCCGCTGGATCAGGTGTAAGTAGCCGCCGGAGTGGCCCGCTGGAACAGGTGTAAGTAGTCGCCGGTGTGGCCCGCTGGAACAGGTGTAAGTAGCCGCCGGAGTGGCCCGCTTCAACAGGTGTAAGAAGCATGTGGGAACAGGTGTAAATGGCCCGCTGGAACAGTTGTAAGTGGCCTGTGGAAACATGTGTAGGTGGCCACTTGGAACAGGTGTGAATGGCCTGTGGAAACAGGTGTAAGTGGCCTGTGGAAACAGGTGTAAGTGGCCTGTGGAAATAGGTGTAAGTGGCCTGTGGAAACAGTTGAAGGTGGCCCGCTGGAACAGGTTAGGTGGGCCATTGGAACAAACACTTTTAGTTGTTAGGCACCTCACCATCCCGGCTTGAGGTACCTCAATAGTCAGCGTTAGAAGACGAAAACTAGGAATTCTATATATTTAGCTTACATAAATATACCTATACATTTAGCGACATTGGCTCATTGGGCTGACTAACGGACACTGACCAGCAGCTGCAGCACGCCTACACATGGACATCGCGCACCAAAAACGGCAGCGCCAGATGCTGTATGCTGATATGTTTATGTCCGTGAAGTTGGCTGATATTCTTTACATATGTACTTGTCACATCTGGAGAACACGAATGACCTCGGCGTGTAGTTTCTACGAGAGGCTAGCTGCCGGTGGCAATGGTTGATGCGAGTTGAAGGAACACACATAGAGACGGTTACGTCAGTCTGGCGTCAGCTGGGCTTGTATAGACACGCCCACTTGTCCGTCAGCTGTGGTGGTGTGCCATGGATCGATACCGTCCTATCTTACAGGGCAACCGCCCCCTGTCGTGGAGCAGGTTGGGGGCAAACATATCTTTTTGCCCCTCCCCTGAAATTTAAGGAGGCCCCTCTATGCTCCAAAGAGGTCCCAGCCAGGGGCGGAGCAACAGGGGGCAGCGGGACAGTTTCCCCCTTAATCTTCTGGAGGTCCCTATAGCCGACATATTTATGTTAATTTTCCCAAAGCTTGTCAATTGTTTACTTATTTTTGCCTGAGTATCAAAAGTAATTGACTGAAATCCGAGGACAAATATGAATTTTGGGGTTTAAGTTAGGAGGCCGCCTGCTGGGAGGTTCTCGTAAAGCTGCCCCCCCCCCCCCCAGACGAATTCGGTGGCGCCGCCCCTGACGCTGTCCCAACAGAAACGTCCGACGTGTGTGGTTTTCCGTCACCAAACCATCTGTTGTAGTTCTCAAGCACGGTAAGCCACTTCTGACAGGCTATCACCTGCTCTTTCACAGGCCCGTGGCTGAAGATGCCTGGGTGTTCGGAAAAGTTGGCGTGGTTCAGGCGGCTGGAGTCCTGGCATTCAGTAAGGATATTTTATTTATTCTATTCATTGCCTCTCACCCCGAGCGGGCATTTCACCCACTTACAGGAGGCGCTCCTTCTCCTTCTCCTCGGGATCGTGTTTACTAGGCATTTCCCAAGGGCCTTACCGAGTCGGGCGAGACACTGACGTGGGTGACGCCTTCGTACACATAGCCCTAAATGAGACTCATATTTGGTCAACCGTTCGGACTATCAGACCTCTGTACTTTAGCGTGGCGCTGGCTGGTCGTTGTTGTAGGTGGCAGCAGTGTCATGGTCGGCGCTGGCTGGTCGTTGTTGTAGGTGGCAGCAGTGTCATGGTCGGCAGGGGGCTCCACTCGAGGGCTCGTGCGTCCTTTCGCCGCAACCGTCCCCGAATCAGTGCTGGTTGGTTTGGGTCTGTAATTGTATTCACATTTCGCTAAGTGGTTCGTTACCGGAATTAAATCGAGCTGAGCTTAACATGTGCGTCTGGCGGTTTTCAGTGTTTATGTGCCACCACAACACGTTTCTGATCTACTGTTCGCTGGAGAATGCGACTGAGGAGCGGTGGGCGCGCGTGTCACACTACAGCGTCGCCATCTGCGCCTTCATCGGCATCGTCTTCGGCCTGGCCGGCTTCCTCCTCTTCAACTCATACTCACTCGGTGAGTTATGGCAGAGGTCGTCAATCGTACTCACTGGGCTGGTCAGAGCAGAGGTCAATTATAATCACCGGGTGAGTAAAAGTGACTACTCGGCCGCTTCATCATTTACAAAATAAGACCACATGTCAGGTCAAGGCCAGGTCAAAGTATGTCACATTACGGGCTGTGGGGACCATACAATCATGTGGCTACAATATGGCCTCGGCCACAAACCCAGCAAATGCACTCCCTAATGTAAGGTAAATGTATCGCATACAAATAAGTATGATACTCAGCACAAACACTTGAGTTTTCAGATTTGGGTATAGACAGGGGCACCACTGTCATTGATGGCCTTCCCTTTTGACGTTTTTTCTGTATCTGTCCCTGCCCTGTTGCACTTAAAGGGAATAGTCCACCTCTAACATAGGGATTTGAACTGAGATAGCAGTCTTGTAGAACTTGTCGAAATAGGGGTTGTGACAAAATATTTCCTCGATACGCCGAGTAGTTTCGATACAGTATCTAAATGTTTCTGTCCACTTTTTCGAAGTCGACTTCGAAAATCCTCGTCGGGACGCATGGCGTTGTACGGGTGACGACAGATTCGCGTCATTCGCCACTGCTGTGCATAAGCGTTAACCGAAAACCCTGTCCGAGTATTGTAGTTTGTTCCAATGAACTACCTTTCATTACGTACCTTCCTTATAACTTCCTGTCCTCTTACTTTACTTACCTGTGTTCCATTCCAAGTCGAAGTCGAAGCGCTTTGGTCGGAGCGCTTCTATTATAATAGCATGTGAGTAGGTAATCTCAAATGGAAAAAAATCGAGGGACTCAGGCTGCAAATTACTCATGGATTGAGGCATACTAAAATTAATATTGTACCGTGTCGCCGATTGTGATTGCTTTTGATAAAATATGTATGTATTTGTGTCAGTCAGAACTTGGAAAATGATGGTCTAAATGTTGTAGTTTAACTTCGAAAATTGATTATCAGTGCGAGTGCTAGGATTAAGTTGCCAGGAAAAAGACGCTGCGTCGTGGGGTGCAACACTAGAAAAAAAAAAGTTCAGGCATGGATGAAGAGTATGGATAGGAAACACACCGTCTTCACCATTGGTAGCCGACGACCACACTGGCCAAAAACCGCAGCTAGTATGCCACCGTATGATCAGCGCTCGGGACATTGATAATACGTTACATTACGCGACGGGTTCAGCAGTATTTGGTATAACTCACTTGCATTTTCAGCCAGTACAAATAACTTCACCGATCTTGCAGGGTATCTGTCATTTAACAACACTAAAAAGCGGCAGCAGCCAGTTATAGGTACTAGCTGCAGTTAAGGGTCGATTTCCACCACGTTTCTCCAGCCACACAGGCAACACGATCACGACACGATGCAAACAATGTGTGGCGAATGTGAGCTGCTTAAATTTTTCACTTAGCACGTGACAAATGTATTATACATCCGTCACCAATTGCTAACGGTCGGTGTCGAGTCATTCAAGTCCCTTGTGTTGCTCGAGTCAGGTAGTGTGAACCCACCCTAAGAATGTTCGTGAAATGAGCCGTGATTCCTATCCATACTCTTCATCCATGGTAGCTCCACACCTTCTCTTTTACCATTTCCCAAGGACAAGGAGATAAGGGCCATCTGGATATACAGATGTGCTGGAAGAGATAAGTTTAACCCTAACACAAGCAGGATATGTGACAAATATTTCAGTAATACCGACCACCGACTCTAGAGGCAACGATGTATGCCTCTCGAGAGACATACATCGTTAAAATATAATTAGTGCCAAACGTTAAGCCCGTACTAAAACAAGATTCTGTACCGTCGCTTTTTCTTCCAGCTTCCAATGTCAGGTAAGGTTTACATTGAACATGCATGTTAAGAATAATGTAGTATCAATTTGTTGAGTTTGAAATTTTATCCAAATGTTGTTGTTTCGTCAAACATTGGGTAGGTATGCTAACCGATACTAACATCTTCGAGACTTCACTCTACGAGGCCATGGTATTCGTGGCTGAGTTCGTGGCCTATCACAAGTGTCACCACATCGACAACAGCCTCGGGTTCCCCAGCTGCCTCGGCTTCAGTACCCAGCAGCCGGCTGCAGACCATCAGCAGAGGTCGACTGTACGTCCCGTCCGTCCATGGTAGATGGTAGTGGTCAAGGAGTTCGACCAGGATTTTAAACAGCTGATTGGCGACAACGCAAACCAGGAGCCCGGTATCATGTGACAACTTATGGAGATTCAGCATCTCCGATACTGAATGAACACGGATTACGGAATCATGGAAAAGGACTTCACATAAAATAACAACGAATGGTTCTTGCAAATTACTTCGCTGGACTTAGTTAACATTTCCAGAGCGAAGCATACAATATTTACCAGGCTGTTGACTGCATTTTCAGGTCGTCAACATTACGTTGCCAAAATATCCGGCTTCCTCCAGTGACGTCATCCGGCGGCCAGCCGAAATCTAGGTCAAATGGCTGGTGTCCTTACCTGGAGTTTTTAAGGCCTTGCCCTGACCCTGCTCGCCTTTTTCCATTCCTGCAATTTCCCAATCACGTAAATCAATCCTCGCACGAATGTTCGCTCGGCACTTCTAACATAATGACACTTCCTTTTTAGCCCTGATCTAACCACCCACACATATATCCGGCTTTTTGAAATTTTTCAAAACTTTAGATTTTGTGTCCCTTTGAACTTGATTTTTTTCTTTAAAGAAACAGATTTTTGAAGTTTTTGGGGTCTAAAATCAAAAATGTACAAAATCCGAGATAGCTATTTTTTACACAATGCCATTTCCTTACTTTTGCCGTGTTTTGTTCGCAATTTGTTTGTAAGCTCGATGTTTTATGACCCTTCAAACATTCGTCGATTTTAGACCGAAAATTGCGTGACATGATGTCACTAAAACGCCATTTTCTCAAAATGTTATCGGTCGATTTTCTAAAAATTTTCGACGATTGTGTCAATTGATGTCAGATAAGGTCTGCGAAGTTTCGCGTTAATATGCTGTTCCGTTTGAGAGTTATCAGGAAAGTTCGCTAGGGGGAGGCGAAAAACGCCCCCCAGCCAATTGGGGTTTTAGGGCGCGCCGACTACTAAGGTCAATTTGCGCCCAATGTTCATGCTTGATTCTGTGAAACTCATTAAGAGCGGTCCAAATACCTGTTTTTTAAACACATGGAAACAATTTTATAACCTACAAAACTTTTTTTTAAACTACATAAAACAGCGGCGATAAGCTTCTTCCCATGAGATCAAAACAACAACAGTTCGCACTTGAGTCGCAAATTTTTCACTCAGACTCAATTGACCTGTTGCACGTTGTGGGATGTAAGCAACATCGAAAAGTTCATATTATTTGATAATTTTGTATGCATGTCTGTCTTGAATTGGTATCAGAAATATAACTGATATTTTTATTTTTAAGTGGGATTCACGAATAAATCAGCTACTTAAAGGTAAAGTTGTGACGTGGCAGGAGAGTTGGGAGTTGGGACGTTAGAATGGTCCGACGGCGGCTGTTGCTCTGAAGGCCAAAGATTTGCAGTTGGTAGGTATGCCTTTTATACATAATGTTTCCCTGAAGTTTGAAAAATATTGGGAAAATTGAAAGGAGGTGTCTTTAACAATACATGGCACAACTCACCTTAACCATCCATCCATATCTCAGCTAGTGCAGTGTGGAATAATCAGGCCGTCCGGACTTGCTGACGACGAAGAACCTTCTCCACGTGACGTTTTTTTTTTAATCTCCCGTGAAAACTACGCCACGCAGCTAATATGTCCTTCAGATGTACGTTTTATAGGGTCCTGTGTTTAGTGGTGATTAATGGGCGGTCCCCACATCCACCGTACAATGTGGAGTGCTAAGATGTCGTACAATATCGGGAGAGATCGTTTATCCAGTGACTTTTGCGCAAAAGTTTAACATCGCTAGATTTGGCAACATCGTCAGCATCCCACGGCGGATCTGGTACATGGTACAATATCGTGCAATGTCGGGCAGTATCGGGCCCGGTGGTTGCCATGACGTCACTGCATAGCAACCAATGAGATGTCTGCACTTAAAAAAATACTCGGCGGCCGGCCGGGTGACAGCACGTGGCCCGCGTTTCTGCTTGGGTTGTTTACGATTCTTTCTTCTTTCAATTTAACACGCAAAGGCTATGACAATTTTTTAGGGTTACGAGACTAAGCATATTCCATTAGTTTAGAACTGGGGTGCCATTATTTTTTAATCTTATACTAAGAAGAACAAAATGATCTTTCTATCGGATCCAAAAGATTAATATATTATGCTTGTTAATAATCATTTTTGTGGCCTTCTTTGGAGGGAAGCTGGGAGCCTCACAATACGGTGTTGCAAACCCAACGCAGTTACAAAA
>JARFNZ010127724.1:0-11563 GCA_031763405.1 Balanus nubilus
CGCCGCCAGCTGGTACTGGGGCCGTGGTACCTACCGTCTGGCGGTGCCGTCCTCGGGCGCCGCCAGCTGGTACTGGGACCGTGGTACCTACCGTCTGGCGGTGCTGTCCTCGGACGCCGCCAGCTGGTACTGGGGCCGTGGTACCTACCGTCTGGCGGTGCCGTCCTCGGGCGCCGCCAGCTGGTACTGGGGCCGTGGTACCTACCGTCTGGCGGTGCCGTCCCCGGGCGCCGCCAGCTGGTACTGGAGCCGCCGCACGATGCAGTATCGTCCGTCCGACGGTCCCCCGACGACCCGCCAGCGGGCGGTGTTGGAGCTGCCGGACGGTTATGAGCTGCCGTGTGATGTGTTAGTGATGTGGTGCCGTCTGACCGAACTGCCCCTGTGACGTCACTAAGGGGCGTGACTGTGGGTGGTATGATGTGACTTACATGATGTGGTCATGATGTGACATCGTCTGACCGCATGTACTCTCTGGTGTTGTCAGATGGTACCGTCAGTGCTGTGCCGTTGTTTATGAGCTGCTGTGTGATGTGTGTGTGTGATGTGTGTGCTGCTGTGTGATGTGTGTGCTGTGGTAGCGTCTGACCGAGCTGTCCCTGTGCTGTGCCAGGTGGTGCGGCTGAGGCTGGCGCGGTACATCAGTGGCCCCAAGTACGACCAGCTGCAGCTGGCCATCGCCCGTGACACGGCGCCTCCCCCCGCCACGGCCGCCGCTGCCAACACGTCCACTGAGACCAGCAGTCGGACGTCCTCCCAGCCGCAGGTACGGGCCGGGCCGGCACCTCCCGATACTGTCACTGGGCCACATGATCAACTACTCGGGGATCAACTCCTCGCGGCCGTCGGGGACACTCTGTTACCATTGCCCCGGGTGTGTCGTTCACTGCTGCCGCACAGTCACATGGTGGCGGTCGATTGCCTTTTAGACTTGTGTTTGACTATGGAACGCACTGAATCCGAGGTTAGAACTGTAATTCTCCTCGGCCGGTATTGCCAGACTGGCGCCAATATTCTGAGTTCGCGCTATTTTGCTCTCCCCAAAAAGCAATGATAAATACGGCCTTCATTCATTCGGCCACTGATCCTGCTGCGTTGAGAGATACGGTTTATTCATACTACGGCTGGGAGATACATCTCATATAGCGCGTACAATTCCATCACACACTACCTTCACCGCAAAACCAGCATGCATTGTATTATTCCGCGCCTTCCGGTCCTCTCAGTAAAGCCGACTGCGGCAGCGTCCCTGCCACACCTGTTCCCGTCCACCCACTCTGGCGCGGCCACCTTCACCGGCTCGTTACCTGTCCGCGCGGCACAACGAAGCCAATCGCCGGTAAGGGAGGCGGCGGCGGGGGCCGGCGTCTGTGCTGTGCGGTGGCGTATAGTCGCCGCCAGCTGACTCAGCCAGTCTCGGCTAACGCAGACGGCAGTTCACCGCTGGCGGTGTTGGCGAAAAGGACAGTATTGTAGGGACGAGAAGGTCGGTGTTGAGGTTGACAGTGGTGTCTACAGGGCGGCTGAGAAGAGCAGCCAGTTCACTGTCGGTGTCCGATAGTGAGTGAGTGTGAGTGTACTTACTGTTCTCGAGTGCCGGACTGCGAATGTGTTCCTACGTCGTGGCTGCGCTCTGATTCTTGTGACCATTGCCGATCCGGCCCGGCGTGAGCTGGTCAGCGTGACCAGCGGGGCGCGTCTGCTGTGTGCCACTATCTGCTGTGTGCCGCTATCTGCTGGTCTTTGCGACCTGTGAGCCGTGCCATAGTTCCAGTGACGGTCTGACCCGTCCCGCCGCTACAAGAAGAGCTGTTGGGGCTGTGAGTGCAGCCTGCTGTGTGTTGTGATCCGGCCCCGTTGACCCCCTCCGCCTCCCAGCAGGAGCTGGTCTCGGGGTCTTCGATGTCGACCCTGCCGGTGGGCAGCGGCAGTGCGCCCCTCTCCATGGAGCTGGAGACGTCTGCCGAGCAGGCGGGCGGCCCCAACGCCACCACCGTCCCTTTCCCGGGCAGTAACACCAGCTACTCGGAGGCCATCGACAAGCAGGCACGTATACCGCCCTGCCGAGCACGGGCTCGGCCAGAGCTGCACTGCACTCAGTCAGCTGTCGTGAAATCCAGACGGCAGCGAGGAATAATCGATCTGGTGTCGGCAGAGTTTTGATCTATCTATGCAGTTTGTATGCTTCTTTGACGGTTCGGTCTTTAATCCGGACCCAGGTCGAGTGCTGAGAGAGGGTGATGCGGTTAACAGGCTTGTAGTGCTGGGAATACTATACATATCGCCAACTTCTGTGTGGTGACTAAACATGTATAAATCACATAATGCTGCCTGCTTTCAGCGATGCTTACGTGCAGCGGTATATGTTATGTATGATTATGGGAAAACAAAGTTGGTCGTGTGCTTTTCTGTTCGAGGTTCGAAGATGAAATCCTACGTCTGTTACCGTCGGGTTGAACATAGTATTATAATTGTGTCTGATGAGTGTCATATATATCTTGAGCGGCAAACGGAATCCTGATATTTGACTTTTAACGATTGTTTTGTGTTGACGATAGGTTCTCCTTGAGGACCTGGAGAAGTTGATAGACTCCGACTACCACGGCGAGATCCGGCCAGAGGTGGAGACCGCCATTCAGCTCAAGTGGGGGAAAATTCTCGGAGACGAGTACGACATTGTGGTGAGTTTCCGGGCGGACGGGGATTTGTAGCCGTCTTACGCTCAGCGTACTGTGCGAACCAAAGCCTGAGGTTGAGCTTCTCTCAGAGTGTGTAAACCAGTATTCAGCACATGATCTGTCCATACTCTCTGTATGCCACGCGCCGTTCGTGACATTTCTCATTAAAGTGAATGTTGGGTCGAACCTATCACAATTTATCTAGCCGCTCAAAAGCGACATCCGCAAATAACCCTGGCAGTTGACGCGCCGCAAAACCAATTCGCCACCACCTCCTCAGAAGCGACGTTGACATTTAGCTTGGGCCTCCCCAGTTAATGGCGACATTCTTCTGACGCCTGCCGCAGCGTGGGTTGAAAGCTATCCGATATTTTACCGCGACGATGACATTTATAGACATATTTCAGGCCGGCTGATAAGGATCAGTGATATTGTAAATAACACTGATTGGTGCAATTTCTGGTTGACAATGAGGCGCGTAGGTGGAGTTAAATATGCTGCTGATAGGGCCTTCGATCCGTAAACTTTGTGTCTACACCCACCTGCGTTTATCTTATTAGGTATTAGGTATGTTCTTACGTTCAATAAAAAATTTCCCACGTATTTATGCCGGCCATTCTTGTGCGTACTGTTTTGTACAGCATGTTGCGCTTCGAAGACCTCTGCCTGACCTTTGATATCACACGGTCCGCTGCCATCCACCCGCCGTGTCTCCCCAGGTGGCCCAGATCAGTAAGTTCCAGCCGGGCGGCGGCCTCGGTGTCAGTCTGGAGGGCACTGTGGACGTGGAGGATGGACGCGAGGTGCGGCCACACCACTACATCCGCTCCATCCTGGCCGACGGCCCGGTCGGCGTCAACGGGCGACTACAGGGCGGCGACGAGCTGTTGGAGGTATGTGAGCCTCACTGATCAGTGCTCAGTCATCTATCAGAGCAGTCTTGTCGAAAGATGACAACTACTAAGTCGCTGACAGATGAAAGTTGACTTGAGTATATCGGCTTGTACTCCTGCTGATGTCAGTGACTGGCTCCTCAGAGTCCGTTCTAGCGTCCCTACCCGCTGCTGGACTGTGCCGGTGGGTACTGGCTGGGACGTCTACTCCCCGCCGTCGCGCGGAGACCCTGGTCGGCCGTCCCCGCGCGCCGTCACCGTGACGCTGTGACGCTGTGACGCCGCCCCTCCCTCGGCAGGTGAACGGCCGCCGGCTGCTCGGCCTCAACCACATGGAGGTGGTCAACACGCTCAAGGAGCTGCCGGTGGACGTGCGGATGGTGTGCGCACGCCGCTCGGGACACCCGCCGCTCCGCCCCTTCGACGCGCCGGCGCAGGCGCGCAGCCAGTTCGCCGCGCGGGTGAGGACAGGGCGGCCCGCGGTGCCGGCCGCGGGGCGGGCCGAAACGCCGTAGGAGCAGTTCTGTAGCCTGACACTAGTCTTGTCTCTTTTTTAATTTTGTATTTTTTTTTTTTTGCGTGACAACATTCAGCTGGTGTCGTTGACAGTGGCAATTTTGCCGATAGTTTGCATCGAACTCCTAGATTCTAACCACTTTTAGCTTATAACGAAAAGCTATACAACTCGAAAAACTTGAATGCAGAGGGCAGAATCTCTGAAACAAATCACTACCGCCACGCTGTGATTGAGGTTCTTCAGGAAATAGCAATAAAAAAAGACGTATGAGAGAGGTAGAATCATCCGGGTAAATACCGCGTTAGCGTCATTTTCGGCCACGAACACGCTATAGTCCTGACGTCACAGCATCAAGGATAGCGATGTTAATGTAGTTTTTATCGATTTTAGGGCTCATTTTTAGGATAAATAAATTTGTATTTAATTTATTTTACGAAAACAAAATTATCGTTTTTTATGAGACCAAAATATTGGTACCTTACAAAATAGTCACCAACCCCACTGTAGTTATACCACCGTTCTATTGAGTGTTATCTAGTTTCCAGGACAATAACTGTATTATCCCACACAGTTTCCGTCTTCCAGCTGATGCGAGCTCTGCGTCCATTTATGGTTATTTTTCCGGCTGCGGTCTGCATCATCGTCTCTTATTTTTGAATTGACAGCCCGGTCCCTGGCGAACTATTCAGTCACAAGTTTCCCCAGTGTACCATAGAGCAGGCGACACAAAATGAAACGTAGACGAGCCCGTCGGTCGGGCCGCACCGTGGCTGTGATGAACGGCGGCTCTGAGGGGCTCCGGGCGCTGCCCCGTCACTTAAGACCCCCCCCCCCGCCCCCTCATACAGAGCTGAGGTGTCCAATAAACGCCCCGGTCTCCCCCCAGAGAGTCTGCTGAGTGGCTCGCTCGGCCAGCTGTTCCCCTCTGAGAGGCTGGTGAAGGCGCTAGTCCCCTGTCCAAATAAGGGGTGTAACGGGACTGTGTTTACCCCACAGAGTCTACTGAGCGGCTCGCTCGGTCAGCTGTTCCCCTCTGAGAGGCTGGTGAAGGCCAAGTCGGACGGCTCTCTAGCGTCCAGCGGGGCCACCACCTCGGTCACCGACACGACAAGCATGTCCCGCCTCCGGTCGCGCTCCATGGAGCCGCTCTCCGGACTGGCCATGTGGGCCTCCGATCCGCAGGTGTTTCTTCTGGAGAAGGCCGAGCGTGGACTGGGATTCTCCATACTTGATTACCAGGTACGACTGGCCCTCACCTACAGGGGCTTTGGGGGCTGGCTGATCGCGTCGTGTGCATACGGGTGATCAGATCATTGGTGATGACTGATGAGTTGCTTGATTGTAGTTTGTAGTGATTATTTGATTGATTCTGTTGCGGTCAACCATTTTTGATCCTATGTGATCAGAAGGATTTGTCTAAATGACTGAGTGGTTTGTATGTACTAAGACTTGACCATTAGGGATTGAGCAGGTACAGCTCTGTCCGTCTATTTGTCCGACTGTAGCGGCTGAGTTCATTCTAACTATCCTTCCATATCCCACTTTCGACTTCTCCTTGCCTCCTGGACCAAATGAACCCGTCCACCACGGCAGCGCTGCCGGGCGGCGGCTATCTCATTCCATGTCGGCGATTTGGTGTGATGGCCGTGCTATATGAGCTCATAGCTAACCCTCTCCTTCGGAGCAAATGTTTCCGATGCTGCCCGCTCCTCGTGGGGAGGCGGGGCCGGACGTGGTCGGACGGGGCTGGACGGGGCTGGACGGGGTCGGACGGGGTCGGTCGGAACTAGACGGGATTGGACGGGTCTGGACGGGTATGGACGGGATCGGACGGGTCTGGACGGGGTCAGACGGGGTCGGACAGGTCTGGACGGGGCTGGACGGGGCTGGACGGGGCTGGACGGGGTCGGACGGGATCGGACGGGATCGGACGGGACTGGACGAGACTGGACGGGACTGGACGGGTCTGGACGGGGCTGGACGGGGTCTAGACGGGGTCTAGACGGAACTGGACGGGGCCGGACGGGTCTGGACGGGGCTGGACGGATCTGGACGGGATCGGACGGGGCTGGACGGGGCTGGACGGGTCGGACGGGGTCGGACGGGGCCGGACGGGGTCGGACGGGGCCGGACGGGGTCGTCTCCACAGTGAATGGGACGTCTGCGGCCCGCCCGGTGGTGAATGGCGGCCGGAAATTGCAAAGGACGAGTTACGTGGGCGAGCTATTGAAGTGTGTTATCGGTTCTTCTTTCCACATTGGAGGACTTCAATGGTTTATCGGTCTCGTAACGTTTTGTAAGTATTCATTTGCAGAAGTGGTTTCACTCTAGACTAAACTAGATACTAAACTAGTTAATTTTGTGATGACATGCTCTTTTCCGTTACCGTTTTGGAATACAAAATAAAACGTTTTAACGAGTCTTCTGTGGTCCTGGTTTCTCGTCGATACTCTTTCCGCTGATTTTGAGGTATGTTGACGTAATGGACTGCCACCCAATCAACTCTGTTAACAATTCGATGTAACGAAATAGCTATTCGGTGTTGCAGTGGAGTCATCGGCCTTACCTCGTTGCTTTATGACGTGTAACTGATGAACGTTCGGTAACCAGTCAACCCCGCTGGACAGTTCACCGGACTACTTTCCACTCCACCTCCTCCTTAATCAGTTATTCCTCTGGATTTGGCAAACCTTGCTGTACCACTTCACTCATACCTGTGGTATCAGTGTACCTGACACCTCGGAATATCTCCTGTCCCGCCTCCCTGTCCAACGTTCCACCATCGGACCCATCGTGCCCATCGAAACCATCGGACCCATCGGACCCATCGGACCCATCGGAGCCATCGGACCCACCAGACCCACCAGACCCACCGGACCCACCAGACCCATCGGACCCATCGGACCTATCGAACCCACCAGCCCACCAGCCCACCAACCCACCGGACCCACCAGACCCACCAACTCACCGGACTCACCAGACCCACCAGACCCATCGAACCCATTAGACCCATCAGACCCACCAGACCCATCGAACCCATTAGATCCATCAGACCCACTGGATCCGCGTCACACTTGTCGCACTCTGCCCCGCTGCCGGTGCGTCATCTAATGCCCGGTGCACGGCAGCCCGCGGCGTCACCTGCCGGCCGGCCGTGAGTGGCCGACCGATCCACCCCACCGCCTGCAGGGCGGCACACCCGATAAACCCGCACCGATCTGACCACCCGTCACCCCCTCCCGTCACCCCCTCCCGTCACCCCTACCCGTCACCCCTCCCGTCACCCCTCCCGTCACCCCTACCCGTCACCCCTCCCGTCACCCCTCCCCGTCCTGCCGTAACCGACGGTGGGACCCGTATAAACCCGAGCTGTACTTTTGACCTCTCTCCTGCCGCCTGCAGCGATATGTGGTGTCCTCGCGAGGGCCCACTGACTCCTTCTGGCCTCCAGGACCCCTCAACCTGACCTGACAGCCCCCTCCCCTCCCCGTCTCCCCCAGGACCCGATGAACCCGAGCGACACGGTGATCGTGATCCGTTCGCTGGTGCCGGGCGGCGCCGCCCAGCTGGACGGACGGCTCATCCCCGGCGACCGGCTGGTCTCCGTCAACGACGTCCACCTCGAGAACGCCTCGCTCGACGCCGCCGTGCAGGCGCTCAAGGGCGCGCCCATGGGGCCGGTCCGGATCGGCGTGGCCAAGCCGCTGCCGCTGGCGGCCGACACCAGCAGCAGTCAGGTGAGTTATCAGCAGCAGTCAGGTGAGATATCAGCAGCGGTCAGGGAGTTATCAGCAGCAGTCAGGGAGTTATCAGCAGCAGTCAGGGAGTTATCAGCAGCAGTCAGGTGAGTTAGCAGCGGTCAGGTGAGTTATCAGCAGCAGTCAGGTGAGTTATCAGCAGCAGTCAGGTGAGTTACCAGCGGCATCATCAGCCATGAGTTACCAGCGGCATCATCAGCCATGAGTTACCAGCGGCAGCAGTCAGCAATAGCGGCCGGCTGGTTCTGACAGGCCGCATTTGGTTCGCTGATTAGTTAAACTTCGTGACGTACTTGGTTTGTCATTCCATGTACTTCCTTTGGATTTGCTTTAGGGTTGTTCTTTAATAATCAAGTGTTTTGTCTTGTCATTCCATAGGCGTTATTTGAGCTTCACCGTCAGAGGACGCCAAAGCCGCAAACGTGAGCTGTAATTTATCCCGCTAGTTGACCGTATTGTTGGGTATTGCGCGGACGCCTGCGTTGTGTGTCTCGCTGAGTGGTGCCGTTGTTCCGTGTTGTATCTGACCTGACACCTGTTGTGGTGTGCGGTCCAGGAGCTGACGGCGTCCTCCCACTCGGAGACGGAGATCGACCTGGAGGGCGCCGACGGCGACCGGCCGTCGTCGAGCAGCGCCAGTTCCTCCACAGACATCTCTCGGCTGCAGGTGCGGCGCCGGCCAGTCAGCATGTTACACAGGGGGGAGTCAGCCGCGCCGTCACCAATGGTGACGAAGCGGGGGGAGGGAGGAGGGAGGAGGCTGGTGCTAGCGTAACGCTACGCTTTAAAAACAAAATAACTGGCGAAAACGTTTTTTTGTGTTTTTTTTTGTTGCAAAATTTCGCTAAATACAGGGGAAATGGCAACTGTCAGTATAACGTAATTATGATATGGGAAGGTTTTTATAATTATCTTAATTATGATCTATGAGTTATGCTTATTAATGATCTTTAATTATGATCTTACTCTTCAGTGTGACAAATTGTGACAAGGCGGAAGGCGGAGGGAGAGGGTCGAAAATACACACATTTTGCGTATCAATTGATGGACGGCCGATATGGCTTGTGCCGTCCAGACGGCTGACCGGAGTGAACGGCACCTCTGGAAAGGGAGGGAGGGAGGGAGGGAGGGTCGTGGCAGACGACCATTGAGGAAATGAGGTGATTTGAGGAAAATGAGGACGATTTGAGGAAATGAGATGTCTGCTGACGACCAGTGTCGGGCCTTCTGGGGTGGTTCAAAACATCTCTGTATATGACAAATGCAATTATGTTGTACTAACGTCAGAGGAGCCTGCATAAGCAGGGAAGTTTTTGTTTGTTGTACTGCTAGCTGATGCTGTCAGGTCCAGCATTACCAGGCAGCGGCGGTGGTCTAGCGTCTCCTGGCGGTGACGATGTCTCGATGGGTTGTGTCGTGTACCTCGAGGGAATCAGCGCCGACCGGCTTTGAACCAACTCAGAGCCCGCCTTACTGACCGTGTTACTCGGAACCACCGAGTTTGTTCCTCCGAGCCCATGCTGATCCCCCCCCCCCTCGGCTCGTGCCGTGTCGCTGAAACAGAACCTGGAGCCGGAGGAGGTGCCGCCGCCCCCGCTGCAGCTGCCGCCTCTGCCGGTGGCGCCGCCCCCGCCCCCGCTCCCGCCGCCGGCCACGCAATCGGACGACTCGCTCGACCTCTCTTCGGCGGAGCTCAGTGATATCAGACAGGTGAGCTGGGGTCGGGAGGGATGCTGAGACGTCAGGTGGAGGGGTAGGGGAGAGGACAGGGGCTAAGAGAGGTGCTCCCGGATATTGGGGACTAGTCGCTGGACTCATGAATATGGTAACACGCAAGTATTTTTCAAAGATACGTGCTTTATACGCTTTTGGTTCGTTATTGAGGAGCTAAAATGCCGATCTGTTGTGAAGTTTCCTTACCTCCGGTTACGTTTTGGTGGACGCAAAAGGACCGATGAAGTTGATGTTCCCTAACCCCTCAATAAATAAACAAATCTTACGTTTCTCCCATATTTTTTATAGAATCTATTGAATTATATCGCATGTCATGTGCTATTGCACTCGGAGAACGTTGAACATCTTATTTTGATAAGTAACAGCGGCTTGCAGTGCATGATGATAACTGCTGTCACCTTCAACAATTGCATTTAATGTCGGCTTGACTTCAGATATGGTGCATGTATCTCCTCGGCTTATATGTCCAGTTTTTAATACGCCTGCGTGTTGCCGGCCTAGCATGTTTGACCGTTCATACCTCCTGCTCTGCTGTCTCGGACGTGATGCCAGTCTTATCAGCATCTCCAGAGCCCCACTTGACCTGCTGCTGTCTGTTTCTAGCTGCTAGCCAGCCTGGTGATTTCGACCGACGCCTAGCTGCTGCTTGCTCTGCCTTCTCTCTCTCTCTCGCTCGCTCGCTCGCTTCACAGTGCGTCCCGCTCGTCGCCGACAGCGCCTCGTCCGTAATGCCGGCCTCTGCTGCAGTGGGGGTGTGCCCTGACCGGGGGACAGACACTAACACTGACGCACGTGCCGTCTAGGCTGCTGTGGGGCCGACATGCCGCTTAGAGTGCTGTGCGGAGGACATTATTGGCTTGCTGTTCGGACTGGTGGTATTTGACAGATGAGCCTGCTGTTCTGGTGCGGAGATGGCGTCCGGCAGGCTGTGGGGGATGGTGTTGACTCTGTTGTGTTGTGATGGTGTTGGCTCTGTTGTGTTGTGATGGGGTTGGCTCTGTTGTGTTGTGATGGTGTTGGCTCTGTTTTGTTTAGTGACGGGCGGGGCAGGAGTCATTGATGAGCCGGGAAGGACTCGCCCTGCAAATGACGCTGCCTGCCTGGGGGTGCTGGGCGGGCATCTGTGCGCATGTGGATTGTGCAGTGCATATTACTTAGTTGGCATCAGGAAATTCGCTGGCCTGACAACCAGTACGATGCTGTGTTGCTTGAGTGACATGTCGCAGCTACCTTGTTGAGCTGGCCGATTAATGCAAGGGGAAAGGGGAAATCAAGGGGGAAATTAAAGGATGTTGATTTTCAAATGCAACTAAAATTATAGATATTAAGTAGAGAAGACGTCCAGAATGATGCTACCGATTTTCTTTACAAAAACATATGTATAATTGCCATCGCCATACACATAATAAATGGCGATATATGTCATACAATACATCATATGGTCACCGGTTTACCTAATGCATGAACAATCATATGTATACAATGCACGACTGTTATCGAGATAATTTAGCAATAAATATGAAATGTATAGTGCATTGCTCATTAAAATGTAAGGTGCGTGTTCTTCCCTGATTCAAGTTGCATGCTGATGTGTTTATACTATGCTCCTTACGTGCGCCTATCAACTTTGCAGTGGATGAGTCTTGCCAACATCCCTATAATCTCTTCACACTTTCTTCCCTGCTAAGAATGCTATGTTGTATGCCTTTTTGTCTTGAAGTATGCTTATTTGTCCACCTTCTTTTGCCTTTGTTTCGAGAAAGATGTTTGGATGTTCTCGGATCTCATTACTCTGTTCTAAACACAGCACCGGGTTGAAACAGAACAGGATGTGGATGTTCGGTCTCGTAGAACTACTGATGACCTCTGCTCCCTCACTGATCACCTCATGTGCCTACAGCCTGTCCACACGGTACCATCACCATCCGCTAACCCCGCGCCCGCCTCAGGAGGCGCCGGTGCCGGCCGGCCGCCAGGAGCGTC
>JARFNZ010127735.1:0-11563 GCA_031763405.1 Balanus nubilus
CACCCCGAGAAGGACTCCTGCTCGTGACGCCACACCCTAAGAAGGACTCCTGTCCGTGACGTCACACCCCGAGAAGGACTCCTGCTCGTGACGCCACACCCTAAGAAGGACTCCTGTCCGTGACGTCACACCCCGAGAAGGACTCCTGCTCGTGACGCCACACCCTAAGAAGGACTCCTGTCCGTGACGTCACACCCCGAGAAGGACTCCTGCTCGTGACGCCACACCCTAAGAAGGACTCCTGTCCGTGACGTCACACCCCGAGAAGGCCATCGATATAGCGACCGTACAAGTCGGGCTTCAGGGAGCTGAGCTGAAGCTGAACTTTGTAAACTTACCCTCCACTGCTGGTCTCCGTCTCTGCCTCGTTTTGTAATTCGCATATGTGTCATTATTTGACGTGGGGCTTAGCCCGAAATATATCAAAATAATATCCATTTTACCATTTTCGGCATTGAGATCTAACTCAATTATTTTTAATACCACAAAATAAGGTTATCAAGTGGTTACGTTTGCGTAAGGTTACGTTTCCTTTCCGCTCAGTGGGGACCGGCCATAGGGTAGAAAAAGTCCCGTCCATATTGCACCGTAAAAAAGCACCATCAGCCATCAATAAGAAAAAACTGGGAAAAGATGAGTAAAGATAGGTAAAAGATAAGTAAATATCAATCAAAGTTTTCGAAAAATCCACGGAATAATTAAATATAATTTAGGATTAGTGAATGATTACTAGTCGTTTTTGGTTTTAGGGCGCCCAAACTACGCAGTTATCAGCGCCCAGTAAAATATTAGTAAAGGCAAGTGAATTATAAGTGATAAAATAAGCAATGACAACCAAAAGATAAGTAAAGCAGGGACCTAGCCAAGAAGGGTGGGGGGTAAGGGGATCATGAGTCATGACCCCCTGACTGATCCAGTTTACACTAAATAAAATGGGATTCTGCTGAACTTTTTACATTACGCTATGGCATTGCATGGAAATAATCGAGTTTGAAATTTTCGACCGCACCCCTCCCCCCAGTAGCTGAAAATGCGTCGTGGCCCCTCCCTGAGCGAAATTCTGGCTGCGTGCCTGAAGTCCAGTTTGTAAACCAGAGGCACAAGTGCCCTGAAATTAAAACTACCGACCTGACAAAAATACTCCAGAACATTGTCCGAAGTTGTCGATTTCCCTTTCCCACGTGCCACAAGAGCCAACAAGTCGTCCTTTGAGAAGACAACATTGCATCGCATCATTAACTATCTGCGACACCATCATCAGTCAGTGTTGCCAATCGCGGCGCACAGCGCATCGCACCGGTGCCACTTCCGGTCACGACCAGCCAGTCGCGCCGCCTTTCCGCCCCGGCGCGCCACGACCGTCTCGGCGCCAAACGTCCGCGCCACGACCGCCGCGGCGACGGCGGCACGCGCGCCGCATTCGTGCCCAAAGTGCAGGCCGTCGTGGGGATAAAGAGAGCGGCAGGCTGGACAGGACCAGTGTGCGCCTGCGGCCGTTGGTGACGGTTGGTGGTTTGGCCGCCTTCAGGAAGGGTTTGGGACAGAGTGCGTCGGAAAGAACACGGCAGAAGGTGGCAGTTGGAGCCGCAGCTGCTGATATCCATCAGCTGATCGTCAGCAGCATCAGCAGCGTGGATATGGTGAGTCGCTGATGGCGTTATCAGCAACATCCATCACTCATTCTACCGCTCGATGTTTAAAAATAACAAGCCAACAAGGGGGACAAAGAACTGTGTTTGTTTCTTCTTCTAAGCATAGTCCTCGTTTCCAGTTCACGTGCGGGGCAGCCCTGCTGCTCCTCCTGTTTCTGACGTCAGCGGGTGACGTCAGAGGCGCGGCCGTGACGTCACCGTCGGTCAACACCGCCGGCACGTCGCTGCTGCTGCGGAAGCTGGATGAGACGCCCATTTCTAATCAGCAGAGAACGCTGTTCAGTCAGCTGGGCATCGACCAATCAGCTACTGGCAACAAAGTCAGTCAACCGAAGGTAGGTGGCTAAGATACTTGCATACTTGCATTCGGCAGCATTTCTGTTGTAAAGTGTTATGTTTTTGACGTCAACATCTTTTGTTAGTATCATTCCAGGATGTTGGGGCAAAGTATTTTAAATAGGTAGTAGGTAGGTATAACTGTAATGTGATGCAGCTGTCAAAGCTCAAAAATTTCCTTGCATGGTGACAATTTGTGGAATACTAATAACTGTTCAAACGACGCCATCCAATAGGTAGGTAGCATTTGTACAGGACTTGTAGCAGCATAAATTCTCTCCAACATATTAAGTCACAGTTAATAGCTTAAATCATTACTAATCCCGTTCTTAAGATTGTACTGTTGTCCACCAGGTGGCAGAGCGGTCGAAGACCGCGTCGTTGAGAACTACACCGAAGCCGCCAGGTGGCGTCATCTACAAAGGACATAATACACTACTTGCAAACCATCCTTCTCCTTTCGTCGAGAGGCCAGCTCCTAATTTAGCGGCAGTAATTCCTCCACCCGGCCATCGCTTCCCCAACCAGAGACCTCCGTTCTCCAACAGAGGACCTCAGTTCCCCAATCAACGACCTCAGTTTCTCGAACAAGGACCTCAGTTCCCCAACCAAAGACCTCAGTTCCCCAACCAAGGACCTCAGTTCCCCAACCAAGGATCGCCGTTCCCTAATGCGGCAGCTCGGTTCCCCGGTCGGGAGCATCAGACCCCGGGATCGGAACCTCAGGTCCCTAGCGCAAATACCCCGTTCCCCTCAGTGCGTCCACAGTTCCCCTCAGGACGTCCACAGTTCCCCTCAGGACGTCCAGCTGTCCACGGGTCACGGCCTCCCCACCCAGCAGGACCTCTTCCCGGCCCCCCGCCGCCGTTCGCAGCGTCCCCTCCCTCCTCCCGCGCAGTGAGCCCGCTCGGCTCGACAACCTCCGGTCTCGGCACCAACAGGCTGCAGGGCCGCTCCAGCTTCCCGCCGCCGCCGCTACAGGCGCAACCGGTCCTGCCACTGGAGCCGGAGTACAACAGCGTCCAGGTACGCTCGCTGCCGGCAGCGGCGGCGACTTCTCGCCAGAGGCGGGCCAACTGGCGGCCGGGCCACCCGTTCCAGGGAGTACCCTTAGAAGGCACCTATCTGGACCCGCTCCAGGGGCAGACAACCCCTGAGCCAGTCCCCGGACGGCGGCAGACAGCGGCAGAGCCGGACACGGCCAGGCCGCGGACGGGACAGTCAGGACTAGAGGAGACGAGGAGGGCCTCCCGCTACCAGCGCCGACCTCGGGAGAGACGGCGCGACCGCTACAGCAGCCCTGAGGAGGTGCAGCGCGACCGCTACAGCACCCTCCACAGGGAGAGCTTCTCGCGACAGCAGGTGGAACCGATCACGGACAGCGCAGAGTTCTTCAGTCGCGAGGAGCGTGACGATGGCGGTGACGATGGGCACCGGCACGCGCTGGGGGAGAACCACGGTTACCCGCGCGACCACGCCGCGAGGCACGTCTACGGAGACGGCCACCGCGCCGGGGACCCGTACAACATCCGACCGACGGACGAGCAGGTGGAGCGCGGGTACGCCAGGGAGGAGGCGCACGACCACTACTACAGTCGGCAGCGGTACGACGACTTGGGTGACGAGGAAAGACACAGGCGCCGGAGGCCCGGTCAGAAGAGGAAGAGGACCCGCCGGCTGCGGCCGCGCCAGAGGTATGACGAGGATGCTGGTAGCACCCAGTCTCGGCAGAAGTACGTTGAGGACGGGAAGAAGCCGAGGGTGCGGCGACCGGAACAAAAACCGGAGTATGACGATTACGACGTTGATGAGAGGAAGGAGAGACGCAGAGGTGACCGGCAGCGGCAGCAGACATCCCCAACGGAGTACGACGACTACGGGGACTATCCTGCCGACTACCTGGCAGACTATCCTGCAGACTACGCTGACGACGATCACCCCGGCGACTACACCGACTCTGAAGAGGCTCGTGCGTCCGCGCTGGAGGACCACGACGACTTCAGGCCGGCGAGGCGCCCCTCTTCCCGCTCCATGACCAAGCGACGTTACACCACCACCGACACTGATTTCCACACCGATGATGGCTACCCTCCAACTCAGCGCCGTTCGTCCTCGGGGAGAGATGGCTCGAGGGTCCACTACGCTGCGGAGAATTACGGCCGGACGTCGCGCGGTGACCGAGAGGAGAAGGAGCGCCAGTCGGCAGGACAGGAGCGACGTCAGACGAAGCGGGAGAGCCGCCGACTGCCACTGGCCGAGCGAGACGGCAGTTCCGAGGCCGATGAGCGGACCATGGAGGTGTACCACCGCAGACAGAGGAGATCTGTGGCAGCGCAGGACTTGAAGGGACTCGGATCAGACATCTCTCCAGCCTTCCGCAGTCTGGTTAAGGCCATGGAGGAGGTCCGCAAGCGGAGACAGGCTGACGAGAAGGCCGATGAGACGGCGGAGCCGTTGAGCAATTCCGAGAGGGAGTATCCGGGGAACCCGCACAACCCGGCCAACATCGTCAAGGTGCCTGAGGTCGGGTTTAACGAGACTCCTGTTTCAGACAGTCCCTCTGCTGCCGAGCAACAGCAGCAGCAGCAGCAGGAGCAGGACGCTGAGGGAGGTCGACCAGAATCTGACCCACGCGAGGGAAGCATCAGCCGGAGCAGGCAGGAAGACCAAGCTGCTCGTGACCCGGATGAAACTTTGGAGAACGTTACTGATGCCCAACCGCGCGGTACAACGGCTGAACAGACAGACCGGAGGGCTCACGGCGACTTCGTCAGGACTCTTGCGGACGTCAGTGACGACTACCAGCCACCTGCCTGGTGGGAGAGCGTGAAGCGCGACGCTCTCACCTCTTCCCGCCTGGGTCCAAACAACATCACCGATTCGACCCACACCGCCGGCAAACGCCACCAGAAACGAGACGCCTTCGGCCGCAGAGACGGGCGTGCCGAGGACGAAAACAAATTCGCCTCCTCTCCGTCGGACAGTACGTTCCGGAAGCAACCCAGTGTCTACGTCTATGAGGATTCCACCCCCAGATGGGGGCCGAGGGATCACGAGAGGTCGCTGGAAAGACGACAGCGCCACGCGTCGCCCTCTGTGGGCGTCGAGCGTCCATCGACTGCTGACAGCGACGGCCACAAGCGGCACGACGAGGACCCCGGTGATGACGACTCCAGTGACTATCCCAGTTCTTTTGCCCAGGTCGAACCAGTGCAGACCAACAGACTGCACAGCGAGCACTCCAAACTGAGCGGCCGCCAGCGGCTGCAGCAGCTGATTGGCGCCTCTGATGACGTCACAGGATCAGGAGGATACCGCGACCACGAGTCGCTCGGCAGCCGCCGGCCGGGCGGCGTCCCCGGCGGTCACCACCACGACGAGGGACGTTACCATGGCGACGAGGAACGTTTTCACGGAGACGAGCAGCGTTACCATGGCGACGAGCGACGCAACGGAGACCGCCGGCGACGTCCGACTGAAGACAACCGGAGGCCAGCCACAACAAACTCTGGCGAAGAGGTGAACTACCCCCGTCAGCCTCCAGAGGGACCACACCACCAACCCGAAGAGGACAACCAACGGTACCCCGAGGACGACCACGCGCCGGACAACGTCAGACGCCGCCCGGACGACCGTCATCCCGACGGTCAGCGCCTAGAGGACGACCGACCGACCCGGAACCCAAACTACTACGTCATCACGCCCAACGAGCTGGCCAGCGATGACGTCACCAGCTACGAGAAGCCGTCACGGCAGCCCGGCGGGCGCGGACAAGACCGGGATAGCCGACCGCCGCCGCCACGATATCATGATCAACCGGAGCAGGAGGACACCCAGTACGACGACCGTCGACCGGAGGTCGACCGCAGGCCCGACGAAGACGACCGGCGACCGGAGGAAGACGACCGGCGACCGGAGGAAGACGACCGGAGGAACTCTGTCTATGAGCAAAGACCTTCAGATGGGGAGCGGGGAGACGGTGGCGAGCGATACTACCCGTCAAGGCGCCCGCAGGACGACGGAAGACGCTATGTCGAGGATGGAAGGCGATATCCCGAGGACGAAAGACGTTATCCTGATGATGAAAGACGTCGACCTGACGACGAAAGGCTTTATTCCGAGGATGAAAGACGTCATCCTGACGACGAAAGGCGTCAACCCGAGGACGAAAGACGTCAACCCGAGGACGAAAGACGCTACGCCCACGATGGCAACGCTGAGGGAGACTACCATGGCGACGACAGGAGGCCGTCTAAAGACAATGGTTACCATGGCGACGACAGGAAGCCGTCTGAAGACAATGGTTACCATGGCAACGACAGACCGTCCGAAGACAATGGCTATCATAGTGACGACAGGAAGCCGTCTGAAGATAATGGTTACCATAGTGACGACAGTGAGGACTCGGGCGGGCGGCGCCACCTGCATGCTGAGCCGGAGGAGCGTCCTCAGTTCTACCGGGAGCCGGACACACGCTACCCGAACTCTGCGGAGGACGCTGGGGAGGGAGGATACTACCGGCGACCTCACCCGGAAGAGGTAGAACAGGAGAGACTCTACCGCCGGCCAGAGCACGGAGGTTAGTAGGGTGTTTTCTCTACTCGATGAGGCCAGCAGAAGAAGCTTCTGACATCTCCTGGAACGCATAAAGCATCAATGTGTACTGATAAGAAAAAATAATTTAACAAAGTTGAAACATTGCTAAGTATTTTTAAGTAAATTATAATGAATAACATAAATTTGAATATTGAACACATATTGTATTGAACACAATATCGATCCAATGCTTGTTGTTAAAAAACTGACGAGACCTCGGAATAGAAATTGTCCAAACTAAGAAACAAAACCTTACAACAGCAATGCGATCATCCGATCCAGAACGGACGCCTCTTGATAAAGGACAAACCTTTCATTCTCATTTCTCAATTCATCCGTTGATAGGGGAAATGCGCTTCGCAGTTCTGTGAACCAACTTTTCGTTCTCCAGGGCGATACTCCTCGGATGATCAGCAAAGGAAGGACGAGGACTCACATCAAGAGGACTCTCAGCAGTCCAGTCCTCAGGAGACTGAGGAGGACCTCTACAGCGGACCCAACCAGGGCTACTATGACAACGGTGCGCCCGGTTACTATGGTAACGATGGGCCGAGCTTCACTCGTAACCATGGCGACGATGGGCCGAGCTTCACTGGTAACCATGGCGACGATGGGCCGAGTTTCACCCGTAACCATGGCGACGACGGGCCGAGCTTCACCCGTAACCATGGCGACAGCAAGCCCAGCCTCACCCGTAACCATGGCGACCGGCGTTACAACAGCAGAGCGGAGCGTGACAGAGAGGCGAACAGGTAAGAAAACGAACAAATCTGAAAACTCACGTGCTAACAAATAACAAAACGACAAAGAAAATAAACAGATGTATAAGTTATGTTGAAACAAACCTCAACAAAACTGACCTCCCAGCGAGACTCAGTTTCAGCTCGTGACCTGCCTATCTCTGTGCCTCAGGGGTGACGGCAGCGCTGGCGGCGACCGGCAGCCCCCGGTGACGTCACCGGTCCGTGATGACGTCACCGGTCCGGACCAGAGCGAGGCGGATCGGCAAGTGAGCAGTTTCATCAGTCAGATGTTCAAGGAGTACGACCCGTTCAGGCGCTCGGAGCAGATGCTCTGAGAGGAGAAGGGGTTTCCCTTACTCTGTCCGCAGCAGCATCCTCGCCCGTCTCAACATACTTCATACACCCCGTGAAGTTCCGCTAAGTACCTACCGCTTAGCGGCTGTTCTTGCAAACTGAAAGGACAAGAGGAAAAATATATGTGAGGATGGACGTTGGGCCAAAGCAGCTACGTGTCCTGCAGAAATAACAACAACAGCAACAACAACCGAATGGCCATGATGATTGGAGACGAGAAGTACCCCTGATGAGAGGGGACACTCCCGGCAATCCCTTTGAAGAGAAGAACTGGATTCTTCCTAGCAGTCTCTCCTGAGAACGTTCTGTGTTGTGTTGTGTTGAAGAAGAACTGGAGCAGAAATCCCGACATGACAGAGGATTGATTAGTATGGACAAAAGGGAAAGGAGCGATAACATGGTCCATTTCCGGAAGAATATCTTTATGATGGACCCTAGGTATATGACCTGCATGGCAATGTGCAATGTGACCTGTTTTGTGTTATGCTAGCTTCCCTGCACGTTGCAACTGCACACAAAATGAAACACAAATATCACATATTTCTGTCCTTGTTGTTATGTCTACTCTGGGTTTACAAAGTATTACAGAGTTACCAACATGTTTACCTGTTTCACTTAAATCATGTTCTGTTTAAATACTCTAAAATCATTGTTACAATCGTTGTTGTTACACTTAATCGCTTCCGCTTAAATTGCTGTTGTATATTGCGTGTGCATTCAATGTTTATCACCCAGTCAATTTGTTCAGCTAGCATTTAAAATGACATTATCACGTTTATCCCTTCAACCTTGTAGGTGCCGGTTAAGAGTGTAAAGTAGCGCCGACTACCATCTATTCTGTCTGGGCAGAACGTGTTATTACGTCACACAGCTGTGTCCCAAATGCAATACACGTGAAAAAACGTCACGTGTTTCCTTCACTTTATTTCGCACGTCACCATCACACAGTGTGAACAATGACAGCGGTGTAACAAAACACTGATGACGTCAGAGAGTAAAGAGGACGGAAGACACAGAACAGAAGACTTCTCTTCCAGAAGTCTACCGAAGACTTCTACCGAACCTTTGAATAGCACCAGCCCAGCAGTTTGCATTACGTATAACTCGCAAATGCATATAGCTGTCAGCGTAATTCACATAAACTTATATTTGTATAAGAAAAAATACCTACATCTGTCAAAAAGTCTCGTGATTGACACAGGCTAGCACTGAACATACATCAAGAGGAAACGAAAAGCGCAAATGACTAGACAACTTCGTGGGACTAAATAGAAGCAAAACAAGTAAGGACATAGCTTCCTAACACCAGATATATGGGTATGTAATATAATACAAACATAATAATAATACAAACACAACGAAATCATATTTACTTTCCAACTGTCCAAACTGGTTGAACAAGACCAAACCAAGTCAGATGACTTCTTCCCGTTTGCATAGCCAAAGCTTTTAGCAAATTGCGCGTTCTACTGGCGACAGAAAGCATAAAAAGAAAGTACCTCATGATCAATGTGGTTATCACAGCTGACTTCCTTTGTCTTAAGGATCTGAAATTAAGAGTTAATGCCACAAAATGAGAACCCCAAAGGATCCATGCCCGCTTACACCAGCGAATGTCTTAGCCCTGGCCCAAAATAGTTAGAAGCTTGGGACTCCCTTTCCCAAAGGAGCGTTCGCGGGGAAAAGGAAGCCGGAAGCCGGAAGCCGGAAGCCGGAAGCCGGAAGCCGGAAGCCTGAAGCCGGAAGCCTATTGCGCTGAGGACTGCCTCAGGTTCAGGCGTGGCGCAGCGACAGCGAACACATTCCATGGGAAATAGTAAATTACAACGCCATCGCGACTGGTACGGCGAGGTAACGCTTACCAACTTTACCCTGCCTTGCCGCTGGTAACCTGGGTCGTGACAAGCGCGTTACCATCTTTACCGGCAGCGGCGGGTATAATCTGCGTCATGACAAACGCGTACCTATCAAAGCTGAACATGCGTGACTCTCGGCAGCCACCATCTCTGCATAGAGTCCGGCAAAAGCCTTGAGGAAAAGGCCCGCTTGGCTGTCAGCGTGACGTCACACG
The DNA here is from genome assembly GCA_031763405.1 of Balanus nubilus. Classification (NCBI taxonomy): domain Eukaryota; kingdom Metazoa; phylum Arthropoda; class Thecostraca; order Balanomorpha; family Balanidae; genus Balanus; species Balanus nubilus. Next base: position 9,753 of record JARFNZ010127735.1, read on the forward strand.
TTTACCGTGGCCGTGATGTACAAAAACTCCGGCGCAGCACATGACATTCTGCTTCCGCCAGACAAACGAGAACAATACTCACCATCGCATCCACAGCCTTACGTACTCGGGAAGAATAAACAACACTTGGCACAACTCAGCACGACTTAGCAGTAGCCTGACATGTGTGGCTCCACAAAAGTGCCAAACCAACTGTAGCGATGACCACGCACCGGCGTATCATTCATCGGCGTACGTGTCAAGCAGCGACTCTTGTTTCAGCGACCAGTGAAACCGTGACTGTAATCATCCGTGACCGTAATACAGAGGCTCGTTCACATCAGTGACCGCTTATGGAGCAATCGTGTAACACAGCGACTGATATTCATCAACGACTTTTCATGATATCGACAGTTTGTAGAACGATTAATCGCGACTCTTCTTGGGATCCGCGAATAGATATGTTCAGATTGGCGGCAGACACCACCATTTTGCCAAGAATAATTGTGTGCTGCTATCGATAATCGATACGAATGCTAAGAACGGGTAAAAACGAGTGACGTGAGTGATACGAACGAATGAACACACATGATATCCCACAATGTCCACAATATTAATTGATGGTCTCTATAATGAGAAATCATTCATGTGTATGTCAGTCCCTAACTTGTATGCAGTCTCGCTCTAAAACGGTCGCTGTTGTGAGTGAGTCGCTTTTTTACAGTCGCAGTTTCACTGGCCGCTCAACCACGAGTCGCTGTTCCATACGTGAGTCCATAACAGCATACCTGTCCTCATACCAGCGTCCTTGCATTCTCCAATCAGCGTCCTTGCATTCTCCAATCAGCACTCCTTGCCACCGTGTTACTGTCTTTACCACGCCGAACGTCTCTGATCACAGTCTCAATCCTCATTGTTTCCATCTGTCCTCCTGTCCTCTTTGACTTCACGTCTCAGCGCCAGGACCCGTCCTCCGACTACCGTATCGATCAGCGCCAGGAACAACACTCCGATCAGCACCATACACAGCACGATCAGCACCAAACCCTGTCATGATCAGCGCGAGACCCTGTCCCGATCAGCGCCAGACCATGTCCCGATCAGCACCAGACCCTGTCAGATCAGCACCAGACCCAGTCCCGATCAGCACCAGACCCAGCCCGATCAGCACCAGACCCAGCCCATTCAGCACCAGCCCCTGTCCGATCAGCACCAGACCCAGCCCGATCAGCACCAGAGCCAGTCCCGATCAGCACCAGAGCCAGTCCGATCAGCACCAGAGCCAGTCCTGGTGCTCGGGAGGACGACACACCGGAGGACATTCCTCCGGCAGTTTGTCGTAATAGCGCAGCTCCGCGTACCCGACAAAGTCCTCCCTGTCCCTCCGCTGGGTCGGCCAGGGTCGGCTCAGGGGGTCCTCCTCGCAGTGGTAGCTGTCGTGGACGATGACGTCACGACGCCGCGCCATCTCGGGCCACAGGACGAATTCCAGCAACACCTGGTCCCAAAACTGGAACATGAGGACCCAGACGTAAGACAAGGTCCCAAAACTGGAACATGGGGACCCAAACGTAAGACAAGGTCCCAAAACTGGAAAACAGGGGCACAAACGGTAGGTAACACAGGGGTATGAACGGTAACACGGGGCCCAAACGTAACACAGGGATCAAACTGAAAGATAGGTGCCCAAATGGTAACACCAGGTCCAAAAGCTGGAAAACAGCGGGTACAAAAGTTAGGTAGCATAGGGGTCACGAACGGTACCACAGGGCCCAAACGTTAGGTAACACAGGGGTCCCAAAACTGGAACACAACGGACACAAAAGGTAGCT
>JARFNZ010127746.1:0-11561 GCA_031763405.1 Balanus nubilus
TAAATCTTAAACTGTTTAAGCAAAACGGCTACTGTAAATCTCGAAGCAAACCCCGAAAGGTTTGGTGGCAATCGGCAGGTGCAAGTATTTTATTATATAAAACTTAAACTGTATTAGTAAGACGGCTCCACCGTAAGACTCGAAGCCAAATTACTCCGGTCTTCTTTGCACCATTCTAAATTCTAAAACAATTGTTGATAAATTATTCGCTCCGTTAAATATACATGCTTTAAATAAAAATCCAGCGAGTGACGCCAACAATCGAAATTGATAGGCAAATTTTGCATGGCTGCATTAGAATATAGCAAGAATGAAAGGGTACGATTGAGTTGATAAAAAATTATGCTTGTTTATTTCTACCTTGTCTTATCAGATTAAAACAAAAAAACGTTTATAATGCAACAACATTACTATTGCCGATTACGAAGACAATGCATGGTAACATGCATAGTACTCAAACAGATATACCACCAATATGTAATTTCAAAGTTACCACGTGCCTCAGCGTATACTATTCATATTAATATATTTGTGCCCTCGTCGAATTGTAACCATGATCATCTATTCTGCTGAAAACCTTTTTTCCTCTCGCAGGCTTCGCCAAGCTATCACGAGGTCGCCGGCCACGACGATAACTTACTCCGGTTTCGACTCTTCCTACGCATTCACTACAGTCGTTTGGCCAACACTGAGTGAGTACCGTGGAACTTGCGAAATCGGACATTGTACTCGTGGAACGGCCCGTGTTTAGCTATGGCTCCGCCTACGGCACCACCCCTTGTTTCCCCCGATAGACCGCAGGCGCGGGAAAACCCCGCTGGTGCTCGACCCGAAGTGGGCGAAGAGCATATATATGAATACGGACCCTATGATTACGACGGACGGCAGTATGCGGAAGGCGCGGTTTCACGGGCGGGTGGCTTTCATCCTGTGCCCCCGCCTTCGTTACCAGAGCGTGCCTCCGGTCCTGGACCAGTACCGCCTCTGAGCGCGGAGGCCATTGAACCCGGGGTCCGCGCTCGCTATCCCCAAATGGGATTTTTAGGCCAAGGCCAGACGCCGCGTCGGCGCGGTCCCGAGCCGGTTCACGGCCATCGAAACCTGGGCGCACTCCGAGAGGTATTAAGTTACGACCCCGATCGTGAAGAACGCGGGGGAGTGACAATACGCGACTTTCTGGAGTCGGCCGCTGGGGCTGCCACGCTGGGGAATCTGGACGGAAGGGATTTGATGCAAGTTATGCCGATGCGACTGCAAGGTGCCGCCAAGGCCTTTTACCGGACTTTCATGGAAGGTAAAGGACTAGATCCGCGCTCCACGGAATTGGGTTCCCATTGGGAGGAATTCCGGGTGGCGTTAAGGGATCGATTTAAAAAACCCACTGACTCTGTTACTAACCTCATGAATCTGGCAAATTGCCGTCAGGGGGAAAAGGAGAGTGTCCGAGCTTACGCTCAGCGAGTGAGGACGATGGCAATTCAATTGTGGCCGACTCTTCTACAGTCACAGGACCCGTCCAACCAAAATCTAGCAAATTCCCTTGTCTATCAGCATTTTCAAAAGGGCCTACGACCCCACCTCTTAGAATTTCTAAACCTAAAAGACATAAAAGACATGGACCTTGCAGTCATGGAATTGGCTCGAAAGGAAACTTTCGATCAAACCCAGAAGGAAAGATTCGGCAGTATGGTGAACATGGTTGCCAGCACCCCCAGCGGCGTTGACGACTCAGTGGCTCAGCTGAGAGAGCAGATGTCGGACTTGAAAACCACCGTCTCGGCCTATATGGCTGAGACAACGGAGCTCATGCGGGAACAGCTGGTCGCCGGGGGAGCCGCCCACCAATCAGATTATCAGCACTGGTCAGGTCCACCCGCCGGCGACGCCCACTACGCTGGGCCGCTGGATGATCGATCCAACGAATACCAAACTGCCTCAGAGTTCCCGAGTCCGGAATGGGAAACGATGGCAGAGGGAGACGGCTATGAAATGGTTAACGCCATCGAGTACCGACCCCGTCTGCCGCAGTACCCCATTCTCCGGCCTCCCATGCCCGCGGGACGAGGTCAGTACGGCCCCCGCGGGGGATGCAATTACTGTGGCGGACCGCATGTGTGGAAATACTGTCCACATATGAGTTATCGCCAGAACTATGCCACCGGGATTCCATATCAACACCGGATCCCACGGCCCGGTGCCTATATGGGGTATCCAGCGAGGCCCACGCGGCCGACAGGCTCGTACCCGCCTCGGGCGATGTGGCGGGCGCCAAGGCCAGTGGGACCGCCGCGTCCGGACAGAGGGGCCTGGGGCGGGATGAACCGAGAATACAACCATCCAATGCCGACTTTAAACGAGCAACACCGTCTTTGAAGCCGCTTGCAAAGACGGTGTCACTCCCTAACAGAGCGGAGGAATCTGTGCGCCCGAGCCAAGAAATTCATATCAATCACATCTTGCAGCGAGAGTCCGAATTACCTCACGTCCCAATATGCGTACGAGGGACGAAATTAAATGCATTAGTAGATTCAGGTTCGGCCGCAACCCTGATCTCCAGTTTTGCCTGGAGCCAAATTTCAGACAAGCCGCCCCTACGGCCGGGTGAGTCGATTCAACTCCGCTCTGTAACAGGAAACCTTCTGCCCAATCAGGGAGAGGCAGATCTGCCCATCACTATCGGGGGCAGCACCACAACCGTGAGGGCTCAAATTATTTCTGGTATCCCTTTTCAATGCATCCTGGGCATAAACTTTATCAGAAGTGCGAATTTGATCTTGCGGACGGCAGAAAACTGCGTTCAACTGGGATCCGAGCGAGTGCCGATTACCTCACGGTGCGGTTACTACAACGGCCCCAGGGCGGTGACCTCTATACAGCCCGTCACACTGGAGCCAAGACAAGGAGTCATTCTGACCGTGAGACCCGACCTCCTCAGAAAAGATGAACAGGTCATCGAATTCACCCCTCTGAGCGAGGATGAGGCATCCCATCCACTTCTCGAAGTGAAATCCCAAATTGGAAAAACGAGCGAAAGCGGTCTGTTCCAAATCGAGGTCGCCAACCCATCCGATCAATCGATCGATCTGCCTGCTGGTACTGTGTTGGGTTCGACCGTCCATTTCGAAGGGACCGTGGCGGCTGTTAACTTCCCGACCCAGTTCAACCCGACCATCGGGGCCAACGTCGAGGGACAAAAGGATGTTTCTCTAAGCCCAGACCCGCTCAGCCCGTTCACCGTGGCAGGGGTCACAGATCACGAGGAGCACTCTCCGAAGCAAGACGAGAAGTGGCACGGACGATGGGAAAGTCAAGAAGCATTTCTCCGCCATTTTGACCTCAAACATCTGGATCCTGGGTTGCGACATAAATTGGAGGAACTGTTATGTCAGTATGAGAGCATCTTTGCGTCCCACGATTTCGACCTGGGCCAAATCCAAATAGCAACTCATACCATTTCCATACGACCCAACTCAGCACCAATTTATTGTCGGCCATTTCGCTGTTCGGAATTTGAGCGAGGTGAACTGCATCGACAGCTTGAGCTCATGCTTAAGCACGGACTCATCGAGCCCGCTTACGGTGGCTACCGTTCGCCCGTCCTGCTCGTCAAAAAGTCAGGCGCAACGTCTGCAACAGACCAGTACAGATTAGTCCAATCGTTCGTCAAATTGAATGCGATCACTGAACCAATTCGGTACCCACTGCCAAACATGCAGCAAGTGCTGGAAGACCTGGGTCGCCAAAGAGGCTGGTTTTCTTCAATGGACATGGCGAAGTCATTTTGGCAATTAAGAATTCGTCCCGAGTGCGCAAAATTTGCGTCATTCACCACTGAATTGGGCGATTTCACACCGCGGGTGGTTCTGATGGGTCTCAAAAATTCCTCTGAGGTACTGCAAAGAGTCGTCGATCAAATATATGGCCCATTGCAAGCCACCGGTAAAGTACGTTGCTACCTGGACGATCTCATCTGTGCCACCCAAGCTGAATCGGACCATCTAGCCGTGCTGACCGCGGTGTTCCAACTGGCCAAACAGCACGATGTGAAATACAAACCAAGCAAGACCAAACTTTTCCATCGATCCATCAAACTGCTCGGTCATGTCATATCATCGAAAGGAATCCGAGTGGACGACAGTAAAATCTCAGCCATCACAAACATCGCGCCACCCACAAATAGGACTGAGATAAGGGCATTTCTCGGCATCACTGCTTTCTACCGCCGATTTGTGCCAAATTATGCTAAAATCGCTCTGCCCCTGATCCACCTGTTGAAAAAGAACGTCCCGTTTCTATTCGATGAACATTGCGCGCAGGCATTTCAGGCGTTGAAAACAATTTTGACGAGTGCCCCAGTCCTGAGATATCCAGACTTCTCGGGCAAATACCCTTTTGAGGTATATACCGACGCCAGTGACAAAGCCATCGGAGCAGTCCTCCAACAAATTTTTCCCGACGGAACACACCCCATAGCCTATGCAAGTCGCGTGTTGACTCCCTCAGAAATATGTCAGCCGGTGTATGCTCGGGAATCATTAGCGGCGGTGTTCGCCATTACTGAAAAATTTAGAAAATATCTGCAGGGTCGCCCGTTCGTACTGTATTGTGATAACACAGCGGTTAGCCATCTGCTAAAATCAGTCAAAGACCCGAAGCTCTCCTCAGCACGGTTAACCCGAGATGCTATCAAACTTCTAGATTACGAGTTTACCATCCAACATATGCCCGGCAAAAATCTCCCGCACGCTGATGGGCTCACCCGCGTCTCCTGGGAGAAAGTGAAACAGGAGGCGGGTTTAGAGGCCGAAATAGATATGGACGCCCCAAAAGAGCCGGTTTGTGTGGTGGTAGAAACACGCCTCTTGCCCTATTCCCCCGAGGAATGGCGGCAGAAGCAGCATGCAGACGAGAAACTAAACAAAATCATACACGGCTTACATCAAGATCATCTGTCCAAGGGTCCTATTCGGTACCCTGATTATCATCTGGACAACAATGGCTTGCTGGTGCATACAAACGAATCTACCAGAAAGAAAACCCCCGTGGTACCTCAAACCTGGTGTCCAATGATACTCAAAGGGTATCACGATGGACCGATGGGAGGTCACCGAGGCGCTCGAGCAATGCTTGCCCTCCTAAAACAAAAATACTACTGGCCAACCATCAGCTGCGACGTGGAAAATTACGTGAAACTATGTCCACAATGTGAGCAACGAAACGCGGGTTTCAAAGGGCGTGCGCCCATTCAGGAAAATTACCAAGCCACGAGCCCTTTTCAAAAGGTCAGCATCGATTTCATGACAGGCCTCCCTACATCAGATCGCGGCAATACGGTGCTATTGACGGTAATTTGTTGCTTCTCAAGGTGGGTAGAACTCATCCCGCTCCCGAATCGCACGGCCAAGGAAGTGGCCACCGCTTTAACCCGTAGGATTTTCTTCCGACACGGATGTTGCCAAATTGTGTCCGATTCAGGCAAAGAGTTCATAGGAGAAATCATGAAGCAAATATATCAGTTGCTGGGTGTAGACTCCCGTACAAACACTTATTACCACCCCGCCAGTCAGGGAAAGATTGAACGTAGTCATCATGTGATAGCGAATGTACTGGCAAAATTCGTATCCTCTGGACAGACCGATTGGGACCTGTACGTGCCTCCATGCATGATGGCCATGAACTCCGCCATACATTCAGCGACGGGCTACTCGCCGTATTACCTGGTACATGGCAGACTGCCGACGCTGCCGCCGGACGCCCTGTTGTTAGGTGACCCACCGTCACCATGGCATACGTACTCAGAATATGTGGAGGATTTATTACGACATACGCACCAGGCGTTTGCCGAAGCTAACGCTCAAATAGGAAAAACCAGCGGTAAAAACCGCGATCGTGTCAACGCCAGAGCTCGACTGAGGCAGATAGACGTGAATCAACACGTGCTCTTGTATACCCCCAAAATATCTGCGGGAGACAAACGTAAACTTACCAAGTTCTGGAGGCCGGGATATGTGGTTGTACAAAAATTTGGAAACGTCAATTACCTGATAGAGGAAGTGACAACCAAACAGAAACAACTGGTGCACGTAGATCGCATTAAATTACAGCAATCACCCACAGACGCCATTTCTAACGAGCGGCACAGACTACCCACCTCAGGCTCACCGCCGGACCTCCATGTCCAAGGTCAGACGCTCCCGCACGACCGTCGGGGCCGCCCCAAATCACCCGAATCCACTGCGCCCGCCTCTCCACTCGCGTCAGGAGAGAGGACTGACATGGGCTGGGAGTGGGAGTCTGGAGAAATCGGAGACAGAGAAGACGACCTTGAAGGCGCCAGGGCGGACCATCCGCCCGTCGCCCCGCGTGAGCGCTCGCTGTCGCCAGCCCCGCCAAGCGTCATTTCCACGCATTCATCAGCACCGGCCAGTTCAAATTCAGTCCCCCCTTCGGAACGAGCCTCCGTGTCCGTTCCTTCCACGGACGGACTCCACCTGTCCACTGATGTGTCCACAGGCAACTCGTCCGCTGGCGAGCAGGAAAATAACGCCGCGGCAGAGACCAATCCATATGCGTCTCCGAAATCACCCACCGAGTGCGGGGCACGGCGCTATCCAGCTCGCCGACGGCGGCCGCCAGACAGATGGTCGCCATCTACCTGAGCAGCTCGCTCGATCCTATCGCATAATGGACGTGACTAAGGCCAACCTATTTTATGACCCATTTATTTGACCCTTCATTTGTTCATCTATTTCTTTCAGCTCGATGCGAGCCGCCATGGTCGCCCTAACTCCTCTCCTGCTGATCCCGTTATGGGTGGCCGCGGTGGTAACGGGAGGCGAGGAGGCAACCGACTCGCTTCCGGTGAGCCACCGTCCCGGCGCCACCATGATCATGGGCCCTAAGGTAAGCGCTACCAAGGGAAATTACCGGCTCATGATCGATTTACCAACGTATGATTACGCTTCAGAATTATCTGCCATGGAAGCCTTTGCAATAACATCTAACGATTCTCAGAAATTGATTCAAGATCTTCAGCAAAAGGTTATGAATCCCTCTGTCCGTACTCAATCAGAGCTAAAAAAAAGGCTGGTACTCTTATTTCACGGATTTTCAAAGCGACTCGATCAAGCCCTCACCGACTTTCGAGGCAAACAAACCGAACTCAAAGCTTTCCAAAACGTCCAACTCAACCTGGCTTCTGCCGCTGCCGCATCAACTAGAAATACCAGCTCAATTTCTAAACGCGATATCGCGGATTACGTCGGTTTGGCTAGCACGGCAGAAATGGCAAAATTGCATCACTGGGTGACCCAATTGCAAAATTCAGAAACAAAATTAGCGCATTCCGCCGAACAACAACTTTCCTATCTAAATCGAACGATGAGGCGCATTAACTCGCAAGAAGACAGAATCAATCAGCTAGCTTTTATTGAATTAGGGTGGGAGAAAACTATAACGTCTCTTCAACAAACTGATGCTAACGTCCCAGAATATCTCGAATTAATACTCACTTTAGTGCAGGGGCTTTCAGTGGTAGATTATTATGCTAGCGAAGTCCGAATCAGGTTGGACGAAGACCTTACTAGTCTAAAACTCCTTGCTTCCCATCAAGTGCCCGTAGGACTCCTCACGGCCGCGGAATTCCACCAAATTCTCACAGAAGCTCCCCAAAACATGCCTCCCGGGTTTACGTTATCGGACTCTGTGGAAAACTTGGTTACCAAATTATCTACAATGCCTGTCGACTTGCTCAGTGATCCCAGGAATGGCCGGTTGTGTGCAAAAATATCTATCCCCATCTATATGGCCACCGACTCTTACCAGCTTGTGAAAATTGTCCCGGTCCCGTTACAGCACCCAGAACTCCCAGGTGTGCAGGAAATTTTCGATTTGCGAGACAATCTGATAGCGGTGTCAGACAACCAATACTTCTTACTGTCCCCGCTAGATCTATTCGACTGCGAAAATCCCTCTTCATCGGTCAGAAACTTTATGGAACAAAATCAGTTGTGCGTCACCCCGCGCGCGCTGATTACCTATCGTGCCGAAGGTCCAGTCACGTCTTGTGCGGCTTCCCTATATTTCGAGCCTCAGATCTCTGTTCCTACCACCTGCCACACCCGTATTCAGTTGGCACCGATGCCCCTGTTTACCCGATTAATTAAAAACATCTGGATCTATGAACCAGGTCACTCGGGCGTCCTCCGATTTATTTGCCCAAATGCCAAACCGTCCCCTATTGATTTACATCACAACGGCGGCCGCGTCATTATGCCCCCGGGGTGTAGTGGTGTCAGTGGTCAAATACAAATTCCAACCTACACCAACCCCGAACTTTATTTGTCGGCGCCAAACAACACCCATTTCCCCTTCCAAAACATCCATCCTTCCTTTTGGATACACAATGTAACCTTCCAACCTACTAGTAACTCTTTAGAGTTACTAAAAAAAGTCAAGTCCGCCTTGTCCAACTCCACGCATCTCCATATGCCACTCAACCATTTCAAAACAACCTTAGATGATATTACCACGGAACTACAACAAAACTCAATCACGCATTTTATGAACCATAATTCCGCAGCACCGCATGCTGGTACAGTGGTGACGATTCTAATTCTGGCCGCCCTGTCAATCGGCACCTGTTGTTTAGGAAAATGTTGTTGGCGCCGCTACAAAACACGAAACCTCAACCGCACCATCCCCCAGGAAATGCCCTTGGTGACCTTTGCACCAGCCACCAGCGCCCTCTTGGCACCGATGGCCCCACCAAGATTCCGCCAAATACGGGACGCTTCGCCGCCGCCGCCCGAAAACACCTGCCGGGCTCTGACTCGTCGATCGAGATCCCGATCGCGCCGAACTGAACCAGCTGTCTAGATTTTGCTTCTTTAGGTTTGTTTCCAATCCTAGCTGGGAGTGCCACGACATTGCATTTTTAGTTTTCTGGTGTTAACGTAAGGTATCACTGTGTCGTTGGGATTGCGGGCGGGGGCACTCCTGGTCACCTATTAATGGGTGGCGGTAGGGATACAAAATTTAAAATAAACGGATTCTCGTGTTATCGGACTGCTGAAATAATCCATTCGTCACGTACGTATTATAGATTATGTGTCTATAACGGAACATGTTTCTGTCCAACAAAAACAACAACAAAAACAAACAGGTATCTATGCCTGCGAAATATCACATAACCGGGGTCCATCGCACCAAAGCGGTTTGCAATGAAACAAATAGTTGGATTCCAGATACTTTATTTTTAGACGACTAGACACACACTCAGGCACTCACTGGTCAGCAGATTTCGCCACAACCGCGGCAGGGTGACTAGTACCGGAGAGCTGTCTTTAAGCCCATCAGGATGTTGGCCGTTTGATTGGCCAACCCCTCAGCAAGGCCTCCGGCCGAGTCCCCAAGGGCGACCGCCTCATCCACTGCCGCTTCAATTCGACCCGCCACCGCCATCTGCAAACAGAGCCCAAATATTGTTAATAAAATATTATCCCAAATATCCATGCATACCGAATTTACTTCATGCACCAATTCCAACACCGACTTCCACAATCCCCACACCGCATTAATTGCCGCATCAACAGTAATATAACGACACAACCTGACCGTTCGTTACAACACTAGCACATCAGCGTTGCAAAAACCATGCCCCAGCCGACTACATCTTAATCATTGGCCGGACATCACCAAATCCCCTCCCAACCCATACTCACCAAGGCGTCCATATCTACGCTCAGCTGGTATAATAAGTGGTATATACCGCCGAAGACAAGTCCGCCCACAACAAGCCCGACCACGGTCACACAACACACAAGCGTCTGGCCCGACATAATCGCTTTCGTCGGCGTTCCAACAGGGACTGGTCGCTCTACACTACGCTGCACACCCCTCCCCGCTCCAATTTGACACGGCCACACTACGGAAACGCGCAGACATCCGACACCGGCCGGGCGACCGAGACGGCCGCCACGCCGGGCCGACGACAAGGTGCGGTCCGAGATACGATCTCCCAAACACGTATGTCATCAGATGCCACCGTTTCCACGTCTGCGGGCCTAACTTCCTCCTCTCTGCCCCATCCTCTACTTCCCCAAAACTCCGCTCGAAGCGACAGACTATTAATGGGGCAATCAGTCTCTGTCCGTCGGCATGGCAAAGGTTTTCTGCCGCGAGAGATGCGTCACCACCAGCATTAACAGACAACATATTACAGCGTGACCAAGCTGAGGCGCTAACCACTTCCACATGCCACGGACTGTTGCAACAGTAGTGCTAATAAATCGCCGTGGTTTTCCCTTATGGATTATTGTCCGTCTTAATAAGCTCACGGCCGGATTGGTTCATATAACTCTTCGTATTCTATCTCAAAATTCCTCAAGCCATAATTTAGTCGTACTTGCAGTTCTGATTTCGACGCAAAAAAACAAAAATATGTTGAGAACATATACAAACCAAACAAAAACAACGCGAACTGCACCATGCATATCATATCGCTTGAGTTGATATTATTGTTTAAACATATCTCCGACGAGTAAGGGGTAAGTATATACCATCACCACACAGGTACAGTATGCGTTGGACAATCTAGCCGGTCATTTCCAGCAAGGTAAGTAGGGTCATAAAGTCAATCACACTCTGACCATACTTCACGGGGAATAATTCCAGCAACCTTTTAGCCACGAGTCGGAGTGCCAAAAATTGGGATGGATTTCGGGACAGTGCAGATCAGTCTTACCAGACGCGGTGAAATTTTTTCGTCAAAACCCCACAGCTATCATTATAGCAATTAACTTGCCCAGAGGTATTCCGCTAATCACCTCGCCTGGTAACGACTCGGGACCCTTTCAATCATTCCTATACCCGTCCATCACCCCAGGCAAAAATTTAAATAGTCATGGAAAATGTACAGCGAGGCTACACCACCATGGTGTCTCCGGCTCAACGCCCCTGTTCACAATGTCTATCTTTAATTTCTGTGATCTGAATGTAAACGACGTAGCCAAATAGTTTTGTAGTGCCACTGGCCAAATATGGCACTTTAGTGTTTTATTTCAGGCTCCGGGTAAAACAAAAAAAGGACCGAGAATACCGTCGCGACCCTCAAGGCGGCCGGGCCTCGGCTCCGCGCCCCGCCGCCGCCGCAGGCGCGACTGATGCGGGCGGTACCAGGCCGACGACTGGCCCAGTGGCTCCATCTCCAGCACCGCAGGCCGCCCACCACGCCGCCAGCCGGCGGAGTCTGGCGGTTCACTCCGCGGCGACCGCCGCAGGGGCGCCGCGATGCGATAGGGCGCCGCTGCACACACGGCGCCGTGCTGCAGCCATCACGCCGCGCAGCAGATATCGCGCCGCGGTGCCGAAACGGGGGCAAGCGGCCACCGAGAAGTCGCCGCGATCACACGCGGCGAACAGAGGACCGCCGCGAGAGACAGCAAGAGGCCGCGGTTATACCCCGCCAGAATGGGGTGTAACACGCGGCGAGCAGAGGACCGCCGCGAGAGACAGCAAGAGGCCGCGGTTATACCCCGCCAGAATGGGGTGTAACACGCGGC
>JARFNZ010127757.1:0-29787 GCA_031763405.1 Balanus nubilus
GTGCCGTGCTGCTGCTGCTGCAGGCCGGTCCCGAGGGCAGGGTCCGCACGTAGCGCGGCTCGCCGGCCGGCAGGTAGGAGGGCCGCGGCATCCCACCCCCGACGACACGCAGCTCCTCTTCCGACGGACGACTGATGACGTCATCATCCGAATCAGAGCAGCACGAGACGGACGGCACCGGACGACCTGCAGAACATGACAAAGCCTTCTTTAGTAAGCCTTTTGAACACTGTTTATTGTTCACGGAACTCTCCAAACAACAGTCCTGAACTTTCAACTATATGACATCATGCAGTCGTAGTCATTATCTTAAGAATGTCGAATGAGTGCAAAGTAATCAAGACAAAGCAACGGACTTCTGGAATTCTGAGCTCTGAGCTTTTTCAATGTCTGACATTTTAAATTAGTTTCTAAGTAAAGCAGGGTTCATTATTATTGTTAGACCGCCCCTGTTGCTCAGTTGAGAGAGCGTTGGATTTCTGACCCAACTAAAAGTGAGGGACCGGATTCGAGTCGCTTCGTCACTCGCTATTTGCCCCTGACTGGGATGGCCTGCGGTCGGCGACAGCGGCTGCACTCAAGGTCAGATGACGTTGGAAAACGGGGCGGACCATGTCTAGATATTTCGAAAACGGTATAGGCTTGTAAATAAAATAAATAGAATAGGCTGGAAGATATGTAAGCTAAGGAAGTGTGACAAAATAATAAAATGTTCGGGCTGTTATCAGATTTGGAAATGGGCATATAACTATGCAGCACGTCAAACCACAAACATGCAGTCGTTCTATGGTCAAATCAGAACACAAATTGACGACACTTTAGGGTCAATCATGAATTGAGCATGCCCCGTAAGTCTTTGTATATACCGATCGTAAAACACTCGCAACTGTTGTTCACCATTTGGGCACCGTTAAAGTCATTGCTCGGCAGTAAAACTGTTGTCACGGTAAGATTATTGCGACGGCTTTTTGAGGAGCGGACGAAACTTGATCTGAAATGAAACTCTATACCTTTGAAAAGCAGCGACCGACTGACGGAACTTTCGAGATAAAATCCTCGAATTGCAAATGCTCCCATAAACATCAACAACAAAAACAACGTCTAACACAGATCGGCCGTGCAGAAATCGGCATATCGAGCCGTCGTAGTAGATTCTATGCACGTACCGTAGTAGGGTATTTCTTCGTACATGTTGGAGAGTGGCTCCGATCCATCGTCCGTCAGGGATGGGGGTGGAGGGTAAACGAACAGGGTGCCGGTGCCACCCCTGCCCCCGGGCACCAGCTGGGCACACTGGCCCTTCACCGCCACCATCTGAAACAAGACGAGATGTCAGTATGACGACGAGATGTCAGTATGACGGCGATGTGTCAGTGTGACGGCAAGATGTCAGTATCACGACGAGAGGTCAGTATGACGAGAAGATGTCGGTGTGACGAAGAGATGTCAGTGTGACGACGAGATGCCAGTGTTACCACGAGATGCCAGTGTTACCACGAGATGTCAGTATGACGACGAGATATTAGTATTACGACGAGATGTCAGTATGAAGAAGAGATGTCAGCATTACGACGAGATGCCAGTGTTACCACGAGATGTCAGTATGACGAAGAGATGTCAGTGCGATGGGCAGACAGATATCAGTAAAGTATATTGTAGTGGCGTAGCCAGGATTTCAGCCAGGAGGGGCCATATTAGACTAGAGGGGCCCTCGTAGACAACGGGGGCCCACCTAATTTAAACAGGTGCCCCTCCAGATTGATAAGAACCCTCTTCAGATCGATAGGGCCCTATAGAGGCAGCTCTCTACAGCTCTCTAAAGAGGGCTCTCTACAGATCGACAGGGTCCCCCTGAATGCTGGAAGAGGACCTTAAACAGATCAGGAGGGCCATCTAAACACTTGCAAATTCAGAACCCTCCGTTAGTCGGCTAGGCCCCCTAAATGCCGGCAGAGGCTTTCTGCAGATTGACAGGGTCCTTTAAATGTCGGACGAGCCTCACATCAGATCAACAGGGTCCTCTAAAGGTCACAGGCTAGAGGAGCCAGTAGGCCTGCAAGCAGGAGGGGGGGGGGGGCATTGGGTGACCCCTTCGCTATGCATATGACATATTGAGGTATTTAACTTCATTAATACTACTTTTAGCCTTTGCGTTCAATCACACGGTCAAAATGCTTTGCCCTTAATGCCTTTGAAGTGTTTTTACTGAAGAATAAGAACATATCATCATTTTCACCATCACTGAGGTATGTACTAGTGCTGGCGTTCGATCCTCATTCCAACTTGGAGGGCGGCCCGTCTGGTGCAGTCGGGCGATGGCAGTCATATGGTTAAATTTTAATTACGGTACATTTACGGCAGCGCTCGAATCGCTCTGCAGAAGTTGGTGCAATAAGCTCATGCAATTACACGAGCTCCAAGCAGCTATTGCCTCGTGCCTTGATTTAACATTGTGTTTCGCGGACGGCAGTTCGGAACAATGACAGTCTCCTCGAGCTAAACGAGTGTTGCGGAGAAGGGAGGTGAATGTCTACCCTTAACCGGAGGTGAGAGAGGATACGGGATGCTCTGTCGTGGATTGAGAGGAGGAGAATTTCCACTTGGGCCGGGCTTTTAACCGGGGATCAGCTGGAGTTCGGCACACGCACGAGTCATAATGACTTGGGACTCGGGGCTTAAAACTTTTCCGCCTCTTCAATTAAGCTGCATTCATGAGACTGCAGGATCCTATAATGGCTTTCAGCTTACAAAGGAAGCGTATTAAAACAGAGCAGGATGCTGCGCGGGAACGTGATATATTGGGCCGACGCTTCTCCGTTACGGTGAGCGGGAAAATACGCCAGCATCGCCTGATGACGGATTACAAAGTTATCGAAGAGATCCACCCTGAACTATGCTTCTTCACGACAGGAAAACGATCGCTCATCAGACGAACCTTAAACGTCAACAGCAGACATTCAACTTTGAAATAAAACCTCATCGATTCGTCGCTACGAGCTAACTTTAGACCATTTATGCCGTTTCTAATTCTGTCCAATCTGGCAAATTCTCTCTCTCTCCGGTCGGAGTTGGAAGTCATGTCGGGGCGCCACCCGTTCCCCAGGGCAGTCTCCATCAACCCAAACAGCGCTGGCCGGCCGGCTGCGAAGCTAATTAAAACACAGAAGAAAATGAAACCCAACGAGCCTTGTGACGGTGGCGTCTGGCTCCAAGACACGAGAGGAGGGAGCACACGGCTCTGCAAAATGCCGCCCAGCTGCAGCACCGTTCACGCATCACGAGCGCTGAATGGCGGCGCGTCTGGATTGGGACACGGTCCAGTTGTCTCAGCGCGGACACGACAGTTTCGGTCAGCTGACCACATGCAGTTCTGGTTCTTCACGTCCTGATGCCGCGTAGGGCTGTGCCCCGAGGCTGAGCCGTACTTTGTTTAGCGACCGTTTAAAGGCGGCTTATTCTGAAGATAGCTATAAATTGATTTCACCATCTTTTTAGACGGTGATTTAAAAACAATGTTTATACCTTATCCTTGGCTATATAAAACAAATATATATACAAACATACATACTGAATTTCTATTTACTGAAAAGGTCTTCGGAAAAGCTTTGTTGATATTAATGTCATAAGGAAGAGAGTTTGCACGCTGTTTGAGGAAGTCCATCATACCTAGCAAATCAAATGTGTTATTAAGTCTCATATACAAAAGATAAGAATATTCCGCAGAGCTTCAATGACGAACTATTTAGGTTCCACGGAACTACAATGCTGATGCCTGATTGTTCCCTTCATAAAAGAGTGAATATTTATAAATGCTAACGTAGTTTAAGTCGGAACATTCAACTTTTTCCTATTTTTACAATTATTGAAATAGCCTACCGAACAGTCGGCATTTCCTGTGAAGCTCAGGAACAAAGCCTGTTACCTCACGGAGATTGATATCCCCAGTTAGCCGAGACAAACAAACCCACAGTTAAACAAAACAAAACATAGCCACCAACGCTAACTATAGCCCGTGCAATGTAATATCTCGGTTTTCTGGACGACTATTTCGTTTGGCCGGTGCAGGGCGGCGGTAATTCAGCTGGGTTCGGGGTCTGGAACTCGGGGCGTGACGGTGAACGTTTCTCGGCATAAACGGCCGGCGTTTGATGTCGCAGCCATTCGGTTCGTTCTGTCGCCTTCTGCCGCCCGCGGCGAGGCGCGTCTGGAGCTCTGGTCCCAGTTCAAAGGGGCTTCCGGCGGAACACGGCGACCGGAGCTGAGTGGTGCTGCGTCGCACCAGCACCAACTCAAGTGGAGAGACGGGAGAGCGAGGGCGCGAAGGAAGGGTGGGGGAACAGGGTGGAAGAACGGCAAGAGGTTTAACCGACCGAGAAGAATGAGTCAGTCAATGGGAACCACACAGAGAGGCGTATTTCTGCATCTACTGCGCTGTTTGTATCTCGGAACTCAGACCAAACTGCTCTTGGAACGCAGCTTTCAGATTAGTTCGCGAAGCTGTTTTCTGTCCAGTCGTATCTCGACATGTGGCACACTAAATTTCTGTCCGGCGAAAACAAAGTGATTACGCACGAGGCACGAGACATCCGGTGGCGGCCGGAGCCAGTAAACCGCGCGGCAAACTGCATGTGAAGCGCGCCGAGCCGCCTCCCCCGCTGATCAGACGAGCGTGTCCGCCACCGTTTCCCAGCAGAAGCGCAGTTTCCCAGCGGAAACGTGCCGCCATTCCTGCTAGGCTCGGAGTTGTGATGACCTGGAAGCCGTGTTTGGGGCCACGCAGGAATAGTCCACAGCGCTGGGAGGCTAGGCCAGGCTCAGGGCGACAAGAAGTTTGATAGAGGGAGGACAGGGGAAAAACAGGGCTAAGATCCAGGCGGAAATGCCGTGTTGCGATGATGGCTACCGGTCCGGAAGGGGGTTGTACTGGGGAGCAGGGAGGAGCAGGGCAGGGCAGCGAGGATCGGGGAGCAGCGGTATGAGCGATGGATCTCGGAACCAGACTCTTAGCCACAATGAGAGTAATAAGGATCTCATCTATCATGAACCAACCGCCGACCGTCGGCAGCGCGGGGCCGTCAAGTTCGGACGCCGTATTGTAATTTCCCGGCACGTAATTGCTTGGCGCTGATGAGTTTATGGCGTGTAATTCGTGTTATCGCGAGATAGCTTTGTGTGATGGCGAGATATGACGGCACAATGTGCGCGTGGCGCATGCGATCCCGTATGTAGGGTAAACAAGTTATCGGGCGTCGGGCGTGGGCGCAGCCTACAGCAGTCCAAACACATCACACCTGGCTGGTAACAATGTCACGGTGACGATAAGATGAATGCCCTTCACGTATATCGCAAGCCCCTCCATCAGCTCACCTCAATATGAGGCGCGTGTCCGTTTGACCTCAGGTTGTTGGGGATGACCTGGGTCTGCACGGGCAGGCCGTCGTACAACAAAGACGTGTCGTTCCGTTTCGCTGAGCCCTTGTTGCACAGCGGGTCACGTGACCTCCGGCGGTACCTGGCGAAATGGAACGGGCGTAAGAGAATGTATACAACGGTCGAGCATGTGCACTATCACGATACGGCACGGGGCGTAAGAGAATGTATGCAACGGGCGAACATGTGCATTATCACGATTCGTCCATTCCTTGGGATGAATACAGACTGCAGAGTCATTGTTCCATAAAATAAAGTCACGAGCTGCGAACCCTAATTTCGAGCGAGCGCAAAGCGAGTTTTTCGTGGTTACTAGTATATGGGGAAAATCTGAGTATGAGCGGCCCGACCCGACCCGACCCGACCTATGGCGACGCTTTTGAGAGGCTTATACCTATCTCTGCAACTGAACGTCCGATTGACAAACGGTTTTCTTTGCTGAGTGGCCCCATCCCCCTAACCTGTATGCCATTGGTGCCGAATCACATTGGTGCTCACCACGGCGCGTGTCACGTGCCGCATGGGGATGTCTGAAATAGTCTTCTCACAAGAACTCCGCAACGGCTGGGACGATTGTGCTCAAATGTGATGTGTAGTTTGCGACTAGATAACTGCGACCTTTCCACCACTCACGTGTGGGGTGCATCTGCACGTGCGCACGTGCACTTTTCTATGTCTCAGGAATGGCTAGGTCGGTTGCGTTAAAATTGGGTGTGTGGATAGGGACCCATTAGCTACGAGCTCTACACAAGTCATGGGTGGGGTGCATCTGCACGTGCGCAAGCGCACAACCCTTTCTATACCTCGGTATCGGCTGGGGCGATTGTGTTGAAATTTGGTGCGTGGTAAGAGGCCTACTAGCAACGATCTTTACAAAAGTGAGAGGTGGGATGCATCTGCACGTTCTAACGTGCACACCCCTTTTTATATCTCGGGAACGGCTGGTCCAGTAGTGTTCAATTTTGGTCAGTGGTTAGGGACACATTCACCCTATTCCCTGCGGGACAGATTCTGCCCCCCCCCCTAGTGGTTTTTCGATTGCCACTCCTAAGCCGTTTGGCCTAGCGTCACGAAACTTTGAGCCTTCTCCTTAAATTGAATGAAAAGTGCTGTGTAAGAATTTGACCAAAATCGATCCAGCCGAGGCGGTACCAGGGCCTCGTTTTGGGGAGGCACTCTGTCACGATTGAACGGTTTTAAACGAAACCCTGGGGATTGCGTGCTTCTTTGGTGTTATACGGCAGAATGAATGCGTCAAATGCACCTTCCTAGTAATCTACATGCAAAATACTAGCGATTGCACACGTTTTTGGCAGAGGCGTATACAAGTACACAAATGGGACGCGATATTCAATAGTGCTGTCTTGTCGTGCCGCCCTGCTGCATGCCTGGATCTGCCTAAGCGCGATATCAAATTTAGCCGATAATATCAGGAGTTTTAGCAGTCGTGCATGATATAGCATCATATCGTGCCAAGCAAACCCAAATAAAAAAATAAAAAATCCAGAAAATCTCGAAAAATCGCCAGAAATTTTCAGTTTTCTGGAATATTCCCCAGAATACGCCTATGAGTTTTCATTTTTGTTAAAGTTATATTCTAATATGTTAAAGGCCTATATGATAAAAGCTCAAAACCGCATTTTGTATAAAATCAGCTGTAACACATGATAACTATATCGTTTTAAAAAGTACTTTAAAATTGCCCATTTATGCCTCCCAGATATTCCTATTTTGTCCAAAACTAATTTTTGACTTGTGTAGACTCTAGAGATCACGGCACATCTAATGGTGTTTGTTTTATCAAAATCGGTCAATTACATCTCGAGATCTTTTGGGGGGGGGGGGGCAGAATCTGCTCTTCCCCCTCGCAGGGAATCGGTTTTATGGCCGCCGCAGTGAATAGGGTTAACTACGAACTTTGCACAAGTCTGGGGTGGGGTCAGGGGCGCATCTACACGTGCGCACGTGCGCACCCGATTTCTTTATCTCGGAAACGGCTGAAGCAATTGTGTTCAAATTTGGTGTGGGTTAGGGACACATTAGCCACGATCTTGACACAACTCAGGGGTGGAATGCATCTGCACGAGCGCACATGCACACCCCTTTTCTATATCTCGAAAACGGCTGAGCCGATCGTGTTCAAATTTCATGTGTGATTAGGGACCCTTTGGCTCCGAGCTTTACAAAAGTCAGAGGTGGGGTGCATCTGCACGTGCGCACGTGCATACACCCCTCTTCTATATATCTCGGGAACGGCTGGCCGATTATGTTCAAATTTGGTGTGTGGTTAGGGGACCATTAGTTATTAGCGTCCCACGCCAAGGGCATGGTGCATTTGCAAGTGCGCACATGCACACCCATTTCCTATACCTCGGAACGGCTGAGCCGATTGTGTTCAACTGTCGGTGTAAATCGTGTCTGCAATGCTTTCGATAGTCATCCAGCATTTTCATCAAGAAGCAGTCACCCTTGATTGGGGATTCACCATCGAGACACACCGCCTTTTACCTTTACTAACCGCGCGCTCGCTCGTTAATCGCCGACCACGGTGTCGTACTGGTAGTTACGATTTCAAGCACGCTTCAAGCTTCTGCACTAAATGCAGGGACAGATCAAACAGAGTTTCACGCATTTTGGTGGAGCGTGTTTAACGTCACTTTGAGTTCATGTCAAACATCAGCTCTGAAGCTGAAGCAGAGGCTCAACGAACTCGAGCTTCAAAGTAGGTACAATCTGAACACACTTCAATTTATTTGATGTCCCTGAGTCCGCAGCTTCATTCATTATCAACACTCCTTATAGCATATCTACTCGTAGCGCCCACTGAGCCGTCGTTCAACATTCCCCATTCGCGGTCAAGCAGACAGTACTGCACTGAAAGCCGGCAACAACACGTCTTATATACCGGCGCAAAAAGCCGGGCGGGCGGCCACGTGTTTACATTTATCTATTTTTGCCAGCAGCGGAGGTGCCTGCTCTGCAGCCATCACCCCCGCCGGCAGCCCGTGAGAGACAGGTCACTGGCGCGTGCAGGCACGAACCCAATTAGTTCTCAGCTTAACGCCGTGCAAACTGGCCGCGGAGCGGTTCGACAGCGGCGCGCGCGCCATCCACCGCCCCCTCTGGCACCTGGCCCAAGGTGGATAGCGCGCTGCCAGATTCCGGCAGACTACGCCCAGAGTTACTAGGTTCCGACAGTCGGTGTTGCCAGATTCCGGCAGCCGACTCAGCACGGAAGGAGCGGTGGCCGCAGTGGAAAAACGCCACTGCAGATGCATGGCTGCCGCGGTGAGCTGCGGCACGCGGCTGCGCTGCCGGCGGTGACGGCTTTTTGTCGGGATTTGTTGCAGCCTTACAGGTGCCATACGGCTGATATGGGCCCGCGTCATTTCTTGCCGCTGAGGTGGTGAGTTCTTACAGTCCAACCAATCGGCACCATCCGTGCGAAGCGTGCGACGCAGACGACCAGCACGAGGGGCGCCGCTGGAGCGCGCCACATCGGCCTACTTGGAGCGCTGGTTTTGTGTGCGGCGCGCCGCTTTTGCCGCTGGGCGCTGCGTCACGCCGTTTCGGCGTCGGCTGGCAGCTGCGCCGTGTGGTGGCGACTGGCGGCCGGGAGGGGAGGGGAGGGGAGGGGCGGCGTCTTCTGTGACCGACGTCCGGAACACGGCACCGCCGCCCCGGGCCGCCCCCGGTCGCCTGCTGCTGCCATTGACGGCCGGCTCGACCCGCCGCCGGCGACAGAGGTCATCAATTAGGCCGATTTATGACTCCATCTGCGCGGTCTGAACGGCCGTCCGACCCGCGGTCCGGCGCTGTCTCTTCAGTGCGCGACACCATCCAAATCGCATCAATGGCCCTCCCGCCGGCCGATTCTCTGATTTGTCCTCTCTAAATGGGCCGCGACTCAGCGGACATCGCTGTCCGTGCGGCTGACCCACTTTGAATGTAAAATTCGATGATGACAAGGGACTCACTGACTAGGACGCACGCAGCGTCGTAGGCATAATAATATAAATTGATGCGCAGGGTAGAATCAGTCTTGAGCTAACCATGGACTGCTGCTTTCCGTTTGCATCATTTCAGCCTTGCCGCCGCATTTCCCTTGTAATTTCATCGTGGCCGCGCGAGTGTTTCGTGCATCCAAACCTCATCAAGCCGGTTGCATGCACATTCAAAGATTAACGAGTTTCTTGTCCACAAGGCATGCACGGCACTCAGTAAACCGAGGCCGTGGTGTCACGGGCGCTGGTCGCATCCATCACTGTCACACGACCGTCACGAACACACCGCTCACACCATTCGCAATGCAACGCGCCATACAAAACGGGCCGGCTCGGGCTAAATTAACAAAGCGGCGATAAACCTGGGTAGAATCTTAAATCCATTTCTACGGCAGTATGGTGGTATCCTGAGCGAGCTTAGGGGCCGCGCATCTGACGTGGTTTCCTGGCGGCTATTAAAATTACACACATGAGGTGGCGAGCGTATTGTTTATGGACGGACCGAAACGCTTCTCATGTTGTGAGAGCGATAACAAGGGAATATTTCAGGAAGTTCAGCCCTACACCCGTACTGCTTAATTAAAAGCATGCAGCCAGCAATCAAAATACTCGGCACATGACACTTTGTGTTCAATTAATTTATTACTCCAGACCTCATAAAACAAAGCTAGGCGGAGTTCCCTGAGCCTGTGAATGGTATATTAGTCCCTAACATCTCACCTGCAGAATAGCAATGCAGCGATGAGAAGTAGCACTAACAGCAGACCTGAGGCAGTGAGCACCACAGCCAGGACAGGCAGACTGCTGGAGCCACCGATACCGGAGCTGGTGCCACCCTGTATAATCAGAAGGAGAGAGACTCGGTTAGCACCTACACAGAGACACAGTCAGCACCGACACAGAGACACAGTCATCACCGACACAGAGACAAAATCAGCACAAACACCAACACAGAGGCAGTAAACACGAGCACAAAGTCAGCGCCGACACCATCACAGGAACACAGTCAGCACCAACACCAAAACAGATCAGGGGCGGCGCAACAGGAGGGGGGGGGGGGGGCGAGGGGAGGGGCAGCGGGGGCAGTTTCCCCCACTACCGTCAGGCAAGGGGGAGGGACAAGAGTATGTACCTATGTATGTTTTTCCCCCGCATATTTGGCCTCACAGCAAAGCGGGCCTCCTTGCTTGTACATCGAAATTCGAGTTTCTTCTCCGATTTCGGCCGCTTGATTTTGATGCTCGGGCGGAAGGTAGAAATAAATTCTAAAAAATTGTGAAAATAGATACTAAACAAAACTGCGTCGTCTATCGAGGCCTCCAGCAAATATTGCGAGCCCCCATCTCCAGGGGAGTCCTCCTAAATTAGGAGAGGGCCTTCTATCTAAAACTCCGCCCCCGCTAGACAAAGTCCGTGGCTCCGCCACTGACACAGAGACACAGTAAGCACCAACACCAACACAGAGACAAAGTCATCACCAGACAGGGGAAAGTAAGCACCAACACCAACACAGAGACAAGGTCATCACCAGACAGGGGAAAGTAAGCACCAACACCAACACAGAGACAAGGTCATCACCAGACATGTTCCATGCCCCCAGGCGTTTTGGAATTTAAATGAGGATTGTGTCGACGGACAAAGCGCTAGAGCACTTCTGTGCTATTGCAAACTTGGGCCCCGTGCCTCCTTCGATGTGCGAGTATTTGTATTATTATTTATTATTAAATCGAAGTATCAAAACACCGTGAAAATAGCCAGAGATCCTTCGTGGTCCGGGATCCGAGGTCCCAGGATCCAAAGTGTGTCGCAGACTATTTTCCTAGCTTTTTAATAGATAATTGAACGAAACAGACTGAGACACCACGGAGTCATGCAGCCGCAATAAGTTGTACCATATATTAGAATTGCATCATCGCTATTATAGTCAGAATATGGATTCAAAATGTGTTGTGTCTGGGATCTGGGCACACGTCTGGTTAGCACCAACACCAACTCAGAGACACAGACAGCACCAACACAGAGACACAGACAGCACCAACACCAATACAGAGACACTGTCAACACGAGCACAAAGACAAAGTCACCACTAGCATCATCAGAGGGACACAGCCAGCACGAACACAAGGACACAGTCAACACCAACACAAGGGCACAGTCAGCACCAACACAAGGACACAGTCAGCACCAACACAAGGGCACAGTCAGCACGAACACAAGGACACAGTCAACACCAACACAAGGGCACAGTCAACACCAACACAAGGGCACAGTCAACACCAACACAAGGGCACAGTAGCGCCAACACAAGGGCACAGTCAACACCAACACAAGGGCACAGTCAACACCAACACAAGGGCACAGTCAACACCAATACAAGGGCACAGTCAACACCAACACAAGGGCACAGTCAACACCAACACAAAGACACAGTCAACACCAACAACACAGAGACAAAGTCAACACCAGGACAGGGAAAAGTCAGCGGCGGCACCAACACAGAGACACAGACGGCGACTCTCGACATCAGCACAATTAACATCCGCACAAAACTCTCCACTATCGACATCAGCAAAACAAAAAAACAAAATAAATACAGCCAACAGTGCGATGCTTCCATATTGATTGTCAAAGTATTGTTTGGGGTCCTTTGAGTCTGTATCACCCAAATGAACGAAATGGGCAAAAATTATCACATTCATTTAACTGATAATGCTATATTCAGTAACTTCACCTCAAAACAAATATTGTTAACTAGTCCTCTACTCCAGCAATGATTGAAACCTGATTTAACACCTGTAGGAATTAAGTCATCAAGCCAACCCTTGGCCATTCGAGACCTGTCAGTTCACACTGACAGACCACAAATGGAGCAGGTGGCCGCCGCTTTTCATCGCAGGATGACAGTGATCTACACCGGATATGACTCCAGTTATTGCACTAAATCGACCCGCGATGATACTGCGGCACGGCCTTTGACACCTGTTAAAAAACACTTAACCCACCCATCCGCTGAGCAGCACCGCCCATTTAAAACGCCTGCCATAACTGCGCAACGATGACCAATGAACCTGGGATCGACATCAAATCGCGGGCCGCGGCTCAAGTTTCCTTCTCGCCGTCGGAATACCCCTGCTTAATCTGCTCAAGCTGATTTTCCGCCATCAATCAGTGTACTTTGATACACAGCAGGCGTCGACTGCGGACGGAAGGCGGGGGCGGAGCAGTCGTACTGCACGACCGCAACGCTGGGCGGAGTGGTAGCGTCGAGTCCGGCTACTGGGCGTTACCAGCCGTCTGACCGGTCACGACAGGCCGTCTGACCGGTCACGACAGGCCGTCTGACCGGACACGATAGGCCGTCCGACCGGCTGACCGGGCTGACGGTGGGGGGGGGGGGTGGCTACGACCAGCTGATGGGAATTAGGGCGGCCCGTCTGACGACTGACGATCTGATGGAGCTGACTAGAGGAAGGGCGGCTCTCCTCTAGCGGGGCTGACTGTCTGACGGATTGACGGGTTGACGGGAGGTTGTTGCACGCACCGTCAGTCCGCGGCAGACCTGGTACGGAGCCACGATATCACAGACGTCCTCGTCAGGTGCCGCCCAGTTGGGGTCGACAGGCGGCGGTGGCAGCAGGAACTGGGGCGGCGGCGGGCCGGCACAGTCGCACGGCGGCTCGCCGCCCCCGCCCCCGCCCCCGCCGCCGGCCCGCGGCCGCACCACCAGGTCATACAACTGCCGGCTGTCGGCGGGGCTCATCTGAAACAAACGAGAGGACAGTGGTCAGCTACACCGGTAGATGAGCTCCGTTATTTGCACCAGAGAAGATGCGTCGGCTATATCAGGGGACGTGGGGCAACAAGTCGGTACAATATTTATGTTGCTCTTGCACTTCCTTCTTGATTACAGAGTGGTTGATTAGCAATTGAGAGCCGCATCATCCCAGAAGCGTGCTGTCGGCAGTGCGAACTGCGAACAAAATTTAACATTCGGTTTTGCGCAGACCTAGTAAGTCACGATTCGTCCGGAAGAGTATTCAAGTTTCAGGGGCAGACAAACGTTTTTTGTTCACGTAGTTTGCGTGATAATAACAAGGTTAGTAAATTTCAAGTAAACCTGATGTATTCCACCCAGCCGCTCATAAGAGTTTCTAAAGCCTTCGCCATGCGAAGGATTATGGAAACGATGACTTTTAGCGAATAAAGGGAAATATTCAGCGATCTCCGACAAGAGCCACAAGGGCTGATCGATCAAGAAGCAGGAGAACCAAGAGTTCCAGGAACAATTTCAACTTCAAGCCATGATTAATGAGGACCAAGGTGCCTTTGTGAAGATGCCGACTTCATGCTTAAGGCGAGTCCAAATCCACTCCGTGGGTCGCCCACGAAGATCTGAACTGCAAGAGCCCTACAAATAATGGAGATGAGAAACGTACATCACTCAACGAAGCGATACTTTGCACAAAACGTATTTTACTGCATAGTTCATCGTGGAAATTCACAAGGCGAGCATTTCGAAAGGTCACGATAGGCTAATGGTAGATTGACTTCTCGATGCTATGCCGAACTGCCCCGAAGCGCTTAGTAATACTCGTTGCCAATGAGCTTATTTAATTCGATTTCCCAGCAGTAGAGGAAGTAGACATGACAAACGAATATCCTGCCATTTCTACAATCTCGAGTCCCCATCCCCCACTCATTTGAATAACGTTCCGACCAGTGTTCGAAACGTGGCGCCTTGAGGTATGGCCTTTTGGGAGGTAAATGACATTTCACCTGTCACATTTCGACATTTCGAGCCATTTAAAGGCCGATCTTAACTGGAAACGTCACTGACATTTCAACTTAAACGGCGTAATGGAATTGGACTCTGAGATAAGGGAATGCTTAGAGACCATGGTCCAGATAAGACGCGTCATTCCCAGCTACCACGACACGTAATGTCTCTCTCCGGATTAGTGTGCTCAATGCTTATAGCCAGACAAAGCTTAGCTAAGAAATGTGGCGGAATATATCCGATAACCCTTATCAATCGTGGCTGTGACAATGTTTCTTATCGTAACAAGAAGGGCTTTGCTGCATACATCGTGGCGTGTTCGCTATTGGCGTAACAACAATACTGGACTAGGTTTCAATGCCTTCTTGTGGTTAACCCAATCCGATAGCACCAGTCGAACAGCACCAGGGACGTTGCTGTTTGGCCTGGGTACATCGAAATAAGCCGCTGACTGACTATTGGCTGGAGTGAGTGTGCGACGAGGTTGTGCAAGTCCGAAGGCCACAATTGCTCCAACGCTGGTATGAAAGAAGATTATGGGGACCAAAGAATGAGAGATGAAAATTGCTCCTAACCACTGTAACTGACCGTTACCGACACCCACCACTCGCACTTCAGCGGACCAAGGTCAGTGGTAACGACGAATCAATGCTGGTAAGCGTGCCGAAGTTGTTTTCTGCCGGCAAGCCGCCCCTAACAAAGCAGCAGCGGTCCGCCGAGCACGGCAGCCGGCCATCAGCGGAGGGGTGGACAGATCAGGCTGTCAGCTCTTCCCGGTCGGCCGCCCCGTGCCCCGGGCTCTTCATTACGAGAAGAGTGAGCACGACCCACGTGGTCACGCACGCCCTTTGGAGCAGTGGTCTTGAGCTTGGAAGGTATAGTCAAATCCTTCCGATGCACAAGCCTCAAAATGACACATTCACCATGCCACGCGTTTCAAGCTATGCGGTGGGTACAGCAGAACCGCGCTTGCCATCAAGCTTTGCGGTACAGCCTAATTTCAGGCGTTTAATCCTAGTGACATCTAGGGAGAGAAATATAAGTAGATCTGTAAACCGCTACTCTTAGATGAAACTCGAAACCCCACCACCGGGGGTCGAACCCGAGTTTCCGAACGTCCCCGAGCCTTACCCAGAATGATGAGTGGGCTGCTGTTTTTTGGAAGCTGCAACTGGGGTGCTATCACGGAACGAGCGCATATGCGACGACGGGACGGCGCACCGTAAACCATCTCTCCCTCTCCTCTCTTCGTTCCCGTCGCTCCCGTCGCACGCATCGGCCCGCGATCGCTCGTCTCTGTCAATTTGCGAGAAATACGACTGGCGCGATGATGGTCGGGCGTGGACAGTTAACGTCAAACTTCTATACTAATGACCTCGTAACTCGGCGCGCAAAAGAGGACAGCGCGCCAAAAAACGGCGCCGCTCGCGCGTCTTGTGCGGCGTTGGTCGCGCATCCACCACCGGCGCGTCAAAACAGCGCACTAAATTCGCCCCGATTATGCGTAATAGGTCAGCTTTACGGCTGTAAAAACATTCCAGAGACAGGCAGCGGCGACAGAGAGCGGCCGCGGTGGCGAGTGTCTCACCGCATATGAATGGCCATATCACTATCTCATGACATTCAACCATGACTCAAATAGGGGATGCCTACTTCAGTTTGGCCGGCACAGAATATCCTAGCCAGAGGTTGCTCAGTTCAGCTGTATGATTTGTGAGGTTTATACATGCACCCGAACCTGATCCACTCCCTCAACCGCCCAGTCACTTTGATTTATTGGTGCTCCTGTTTCATGACGATATGTCATGCCAGCTGAAATTGATGTAATCCGAATCATTCTCAATGGGTAGACAGAATCCCTCCTACATTATGCTGTATTATGCAGATTCTAGTGGCAGCTCTCAGTCCCCGGGCGAAGTCCAATTTCGTCCGCAGGCTACGGTCACTTTCAGCCCCCATAAGCGCATGCATATTGCGCGGCATTCCTGTACAAAAATATTCGCACAAACGCGCTATTCCAGCCGTCACGCTGTGAATACATTAGCGGCACACAGGCGGCCAGGCACAGGGCCGTCTCGGTCCGGTCATGCGCCGGCACGTGCTGCCGCTGTTCTGGCCGCTGTGAGTACGTAATTCGGTGAACCGTACCGAGATGACCTGGAGGAGCCGCGGGGCAACCACCTCTCAGCCAGCTCTCTGGCCTCGGAAGTATTGGACGCCCTTATAGCAGTTAACGCGCTAATAGTTAAACCGTGTGACTATCTCAGCGGAAAAGGTGGATAGGTAGAAGGATGTTCTGAATATCGATCGCTTTTTTCTATTTTAGTTGCGATTGATTAGTGAAAATGTTGGTACATGAACTACTTCTATTTTTCACCGTTACAATAATATATAACTCCCTGGGCTAACTTTGCTTCACAGATTAACACATGGCACGTTATCCATTCATCTCCAGCAGAGCCAGAATGACTGCTAATGTTTCTGCAGTCCAATCCGTCACTGTCCTGTCGCCGGTCCCTGGAGTCGGGGCCTGGTGTGACTGGGGCGACGGGGCGGTGTCGGCCGCGTCCCAGACGGGCCAGGCACGCCGCCATCCGCCCGGAAGCGGCGGTGACCCGGGCTGACCTGCGCCGCCCCCTGCTCCTCCACGCCTCTTCTTCTCCTCCTCCCTCCTCTCGCCATACAGAAATAGTCCTCCGGCCGGCGTCTGGCCTGGTGTGAGTGGCGCGGGCCGACCCTCCCAGCCGCTCAGAGGGGCCGGGACCGCGCCCCTCCCTCTCCCCCCACCGCAGCCAGCCGGGCAGCCGGTCTGGAGAGGTGATCCGACACCGACGGATAGGAGAGACGCCGCGCCTCCGCCGCCGGAGCGAACCGAGCCGAAGGCAGCGCGCACGTTTTTCTGCCTAGTCCGCGAGGCAGCAACGGCTGCTGATGAATATCACAGGCATCAGAGACAGAGATAGTCGACAGCAGCAGTACGGAGAGAGATAGATAGGCAACACAGACAACTCACGGTCAAAGATAGACAACACATGTCGCGGGCGGAGACAGACGGCAGCTCGGCTTATCGATGTACAATATAGACGTTGGACACCACGGCCTGAGATGGATTCAGAGGCAGAAAGAACAGACATCACGGCTATTGAAGACAATACTTGAGGTAGACAGCGTAGATGTCACACCACAAGCTACAGATAGATAGCGCTGACGTCCTACCTCGGACAGTAAATACATCACGGCTAGATAGAGATAGACAACACACACACCGCGGTTGGGATAGACAGCACATCTCGTCTCTCTCTAGCAGCCGGCGGCTCAGGTGCCTGTCCATCTTCTCGGTAGACAACTCGGACAAGACCATTTCTCTGGCAGATTATCGGGTACCTCATTAGAAAATTAATTGGGGAAAACCATCAACCTGCTGGGTGATGCCAGGAGAATAATAGCAAGCTGAGGAACAAGCAATGAGGTGGAATTACCGGCTGAGTAACCGAAATACATAATAACAGCATGTGACCTGCACCTTGTGTGGTAGTGTTACCTCGGGATTATAAATATACACATCCAGGTCTGACAAAGTGAGGTGGTTGCGGATCAGACAACTGCAGAAGATCTTGCATCACCCTCGCTATAGAAGTCTTCATGAGAGTGGTCTAACATTGGTTTATTCCGTCTCGAGTCTAATCGTCCTTATGGCATTAGTTATTCCACAATACGGCAGTTTCTAGTTGAAGGATGCGCTATTGGGCGCTGGATGGCTTCTCCATCAGCCGAGTGGAGTACCTCTGTCTCGAATTATTGAAGCGCTAAAAGTTGAGCCCGTTGCCGCCGCCCCCAGAGATCGCCGATCTGATTGCCTTGTTTCAGCGGCGCTCAGAGCCCGTGTAATAACAGAACGGCCAGCCACCTGATATAGTGGCCATAAATTGCGCGGCTGGACCGCAGCGGTCGCCTTTTACGGCGGCCGCTGGCCATCCCGGCAGCCGCGGGGTCCGCAGTGCCGGGGGAAGGAGGGGCTCCCCTCTCCGTCGGTCTGTCGGTCAGTGTCCTTACCCCTCAGCCTGTGTCCGGCGGCGGCCCGGCCACAGAGATAAGACGGCCTGAGGAGGGGAGCCGGAGCGGCCAGCGGACCGTGGCTCCTCCGTCCACCCAGGGACTCGGCGACTCAGCCAGTCGAGCCGGATGGAAGCCGGGGCTCGTCTGCAGCCCGGCCCTGGCCCCGGCCCCGGCCCCGGCCCCGGCCTCGGCCCCGGTGGCGGAGAGGTGAATCAGGCTACCGTCCGCTGACGGCGCCGTGTCACAGACTGAAACATGAGCGGCCTCCTGCAGCCCGCCTCGGCTAGAACTGCCCACAGATAAGACCTGGCCTAGATGGTCACCGTGACACCCAGAGCGACAGGCCATCGGTGCTCCTGAGGTACGTCAGACAGTGGACAGACCATCGGTGCTCCTGAGGTACGTGAGACAGTGGACAGACCATCGGTGCTCCTGAGGTACGTGAGACAGTGGACAGACCATCGGTGCTCCTGAGCTATGTACGTGAGACAGCGAACAGTGATGGGTGGCCATTGGCCGGGAACATGAAGGCAGATAATTTACTTATCTATACCCCATAGTTGTGACTTTCTTTGTGCCATTATTTCATTAAAGTTTATTAATTTGCAATCGCCCCAAAATACTTTTTCCCACAATAAGTAGCAATTGTTTTCACATTTGAACGAGATAAAATTAATATATAGGCCTCAAATACTTAAATTTCCCTTTAATGTTTCGGCTTATTTCGGTTTAGATATCGATTGAAGTGGTTTTTACTATTTCTTGAATAGTTTTCAACATTGTTTTGAGAGACATTGTAAGTACAATACAAAAGATTAACCCTTCTCTCATAATGTCAAAATAACATTTTTTAGAAAAATAAACACAGAAGTCATACGAGTAGCTTTCGGCCTTGCGCCTTCATTCAGCTCTCAAGCTGAATGAAATGAAGCCATGGGAGATGAATGAAGGCGCAAGGCCGAAAGCAACTCGTAAGACTTTCTGTGTTTTTTTTTGTAAAAACAATTATTTTGACATGATAAAAGGTTTAATCTTTTTTATTGGTTTTACTATGGTGAAGGCAAACAGACGAAAGAAGAAGTAATGTAATATGGCGATCGTAAGACATTATATGACAGTGAAGAGGATTGGAAATTGTAAACAAACAGTCCAGGCAGAACCGAGGTTCTGTTTGAATGTTGCTATCAGCGCTTACGAGCTGTTTTGTCAAATGTGATTGGTTTACGGTATCGGTACATTAGCAAGTTTGTATCGCATTCTAGAGGTGGAAGCAGGCTGGGGTAAAACCGCCAACTTTTGTAGTCCATGCCTATACTGGGGTAAACGAAATATCTTAGCAACTAGGGTTATACTGGAGAAATACAGGTATAATTTGATTCATAAAAATCTGCTCTACAATTCCGTGTCTATAACTCCATATGGCCAATGTCAGTAGACACACTACCTTTAAATAATACTTTTATCCGTAATCTGGCTATCATTTCCCATTGAAATGACAATAATAGTTTGCATAACGTTCCAAAAGAGGCATAAATAAGCATCGATGCGGTTCCACAACATTAACTGAACATAAAGAGCATGAAACTGGCAATCATCCCATATTAGCCATATTTCTACGAGAACAATAAAAGACACTGACTTAAATCAAACCCGACATCCCTCTAGAAGCACGACCGCTCTCACTGCACGACCTTTTAGCAGTTAAGCCCACTCACACTGGCAGCTGCCCGCCCAGCCCCCGGGCGGCTGGGCGGAGGGACAGCATCCGACATCAATGGAACATCGAAACCGTACCCGGGGCACGGCCCGCCGGCCGCGACGGCCGCCAGACAATGAGCGCCGTTCGACTTGTTCTGTCTGCGAAGCCAAGTTATTGCGCCAGTATCTGACATGTGCAGGTGGGCAGTGAGAACTTACTGGTGCAGCTGTAGTAACAAGGGTGTTGGAGCCGAGCGTGGGCGGGCGGGCGGCGGGCCGGGCCGATGGGGCGGACGGGGCAGGCGGGCGGGCGGATGGGGCGGACGGGACAGGCGGGCGGGCGGATGGGCTGACGCGCGGGGTACTGTGCATCGCCGGCGGCTGGAGCTGCAGCGCCGCGTCGCGCGGAACGGCACGACGTTCCGGCAGGCGGAGGTAGTAAATCACGCACTCCCTGCAGTGTGTAATCACAGACACTAACGACCACATCGGCGGCCGACGACGTGCGTGCCAATTCACACCGCAGGTGAGACTGTGGAACTTCACAAGATGAGAGGAATGGCTGTGACACAACATACGCCACAGGTACCGGAGGGACCTTGCCCTTACAACGCCAAAGATGAGTGGACCATGACGCCTCACCCACGGGCGAGACTGGCACTCCACGCCATAGGTGAAAGAAAAGACCGATTCTTCACATCAAGGTACTCAGAGTAAACACACCTGGTGTGTGGCGAACCACTTTCAACGGAAGTGACGCTTCATTTTGAGCTCAGCGCAGAGAACGTGACAGCCCTGTCACGTCCTGACATGCAATGTTTTGACTTAGACGTGATGACGCGACAAAGCTCCTAACTGGTTGGTGAAAGCTAGCAGACTTCTCATTTGGGAAATTAAATACTGAATAGTTGGATTACTTGTTTCCGTAAGCGTAAGAACCGGCGGTAGGTCATGACCCCCTCCCACATCTCAATCTTTTTTTTGCTAAAATCTTTCCTTTTTCTTTGAAAACATACTTTTAGGGCGCAAACGATTTACCAGGACGAGAGGAGCCTGCAAATCTGCAAATATATTCACCATAGCGTGTTACGTTTTCTTCCAGATGAGATCAAAGTGTCACTGTGCCCCCTTCCCCACACGCACTTCTCGATACGTGTCTATGCCAATGGTGGTTTCTAGCGCAAGGGTCTTTGTAATTTGCCATTGTTAAAATTGATGAGCGGATATGTTGGGGTCCAGAAAGTTTTAAAATAAAGAGGTATTTTAATGTGTTCTGTCGAGCTACTTGGCGACCGTTCTAGCTGAGGCCACATTCGGGTCCAACTCGAGACTCTAAAATAGAATTGACTAATGGAAATGCATCGTGTAGAAGGTCGTAGATCGTGGGTCTCGTTTTGAAGCTCTCTGTATGCTTGGCTGTCGTGATCTTCGCTTCGAAGTAACAAAAAAGTGTCCGTGACCCTGATGAGAAGTAAAAATCTTTTGAAGGTTTCCATTTAGCCATTTTGTACGATGTGTGACTAAATAAATTATTTTGAGTGTGACTTGTTTGCTTACACAATGCCTTCAAACAAAGACTGATTGTATGAACCTGTCACCTTAAAGCTCGGACCAATCGCCTCTTTGTTGAGATAATCATCGTCGCACGTATGCCGTCAGGGATGACAGAGCGATGTTTTCCGACACTCCATTCTCCCTCTCCTGCCACGGCACGTGCCGGGCGTGCTGTGCCATCTGGAGTTACCCGCGGGAGACTCGGCGTCTCCCGGCGTCTCCCGGCGTCTCCGCTGACGTCTCCTGCGTCACCGGTGACGGCTCGGCCGGTCATCCCGTCCTCCCGGGACAGGCCGTCTGTTTGCGGCCCAGTTGAGGTCCATTCCGACCCGCTGCGGCGAGAGGAGCTCAGTCGACTGTCTCCGGCAGTCTGTTTGTTTTTCAGGCCGGCGGCGCTGCCTGAGGCTCCATTACGACAGGCCGGCCGCGCGCCGCCGCCCTCGGAAGGACGGGACACGTGGTCCGCCGGAGAGACGGTCCACAGAGTACAATACCAACTGCTCCCGGCCCGGCCCGTCCAGCGCCAGTCAGCGGACCGGACTCATCTCCGCGACGCTCGAACTGGGGCCGATCAGTAATCACTGATCGGCTGCTGAACGCTGCGCGTCATAAA
The DNA here is from genome assembly GCA_031763405.1 of Balanus nubilus. NCBI lineage: Eukaryota > Metazoa > Arthropoda > Thecostraca > Balanomorpha > Balanidae > Balanus > Balanus nubilus. Next base: position 22,133 of record JARFNZ010127757.1, read on the forward strand.
GCCGTCACTTGCATCAGCCTGGTCACAACCAACAACTCAAAAATACAGTCAGTCGGAAATGAAATTCAGCGCATTATTCACGAGTGTGGGTGTGTCAGTCGAAAGACTTTCGAGAATAGACTGGAAAAATAGCATGCGTTTTTTGTAACTGTCAGACGATTCAGGTCGCAATGATAGTTCAGCGCATATTGTTTTTGTTCTTTGTTCAATAAGACATCTGTAGGCGCGCGACAAAACTGAAGAATTTATATCACTGCATGGGTTCGAGGTCCCTTTGACTTCGTTATGGTTCTGAGTTGGATTTTACTTGGTTGAAATGACTAGACGCGTATTGACGATTCGCCTTAGATGCTAAGCACGATGAGCTTGATGGAATCGTACTTCTGTGAACTTTTTTTTCTTCAATGGCGACTTGAAGTGCCTAAATCTCCAATATGTTTTTCATATCATTGGAGCATAGGAAAAATCACTGTTCTTGAAAACAACAGACTACCGGTGTTAACAAACAGGTCTGCAAACACATTTTCAACAGCGTCTATGCAAACATGTGTAGGTACTCAGCAGTCCTGAAAGACTTGTCCATTAAATAATCGATTTCAATTATCTCCGACCTTCGCTCTGACATCAGTTTCTTATTCACCGAATAATTCACGTTGAAACGGCATCCGAGACTCACACAAACACGTTCCTCATTTAGACGGTTTCACTATCAGGCAAGCGGCCCGGAGTTCGCTTCAAAGTAGCGTTAATTATTCTGGCTTCCTCGCATCATAAAGGCAGCCAGCTGAAAGATTTCGAGAAAGGGTCGCTTTACAGATTTTCCAGGTTTTACGCTTCCATCATCAACATGATGTGGCGGTGCATGTTGTAATGAAAAGTCTAGACAGAACGAGTAAATAGCATGCTTCTGGTTCAATTCGTATCATGATATCTGAATACTGCCCGCCATATGTAAAGTTCTAGGAAATTGAAGGATTTGTTACCATCACCTAACAAAGAAGGCATGCACATGTTTTCAATTTCTTCCAGTAAGAAGATCAAAATGTAGGACCACAAGGTCAGCGACCACATGACTTCTTGCTGCCTGATCCAAGGAGTTTCTTTAGCCGATACGAGTTCGTCCAAGTTTTAACCTGATAATAACCAATGGAATAACTCACCACCGACTGGTCGTCGGGTCCACGGTCGTCGATGCTCCGCTCCTGCATGGCTGACCTCGGCTCGGGTCAGGGTGAGTCTCTCCACTCCGTCCCTGCCCCTGCCCCGGGGCGTGGCTCGGTACGCGGTGCTGAGGGCTCCCCTGCCACCTGAGCTGCGGCAGGCGGGACACGCGCTGACGAGCTGGCGACAGCTGCGGCTGCCGTCACAGGCCGCCGGTCGGCCCACACCCGTCACAGCTGCGGCGCGGCGTCACCGGCCTCTCCCGCCGCGCCGCGCCGCCCGGCCCCGGACGCCGGCGGGCGGCACATCACACATCAGCACACACCACAGCAGCACAGGTCACCGGCCACAGCTCGGTCAGCGTCACCACAGAGAGAGACGGCTCTGTCCGCCTCCAGACGGCCCCGCCACCCAACACCTGCACGTAACTCGGGCGGGAGCGAGAGCGGCGTGTCCTCCCGGAGCACGGCTCACAAGCGACTGGCGACGACCGCCGCCGCCGCTCCGGTCCCGTCCCGTTCGGCCCCGTGCCGACGAACCACGGCGGGCCCACTGTCGTCCAGCTGAGGCCACGCGCATGCGCATCAGCAGCCGGCCAGGTGTTCATCGAAACCGCACCGGCACAGAGTATAACATCGCTGTTTGAAGGTCTACATAAGGCGAACGCGAAGTGAAATTTGTTGTTTTTGAACAAACGATCTGTTTTACCTGTGTTTGCTCGTGGCTGCCTATTCCTCAATCTTTAGCCCACTAATTTGCTTTGATTCCATTTCGAGCCAAGTCTGTTTTCATAAAGCATTGTTTGTTCTTGATTTGTGGCTACATACATCACAAAAATGCAAAGCATTTTGTGTTATTGCACTGCGTTGTGTGCTATGGATTAATAAAATTGCATTGCAAATGGCTGCCGGTCTCAAATATCCGGGATTCTGGTTATATTTATGGTTACTCAGCTCAATGGGAATGCCTGGCTGAATGAGATCCATTCATTTCTTATCTCAATCCCGGTTCAGTATTTACTCGTATATTGGGATAGTCGCCCAAAACATCCAAACACCAACGGAGCGCTGAGGGAATGAAGCTGAAATGCTCTTTTGAAACGAAAACTTAAAAGGAAACATGCTAGGCTGCCAAGGGAATTCAACAATGAAATAGTTTTAGTCACTTCTGTGAACGATGCAATCGAAGAAGTTTCAGGTTTAGAAACGATGAACGGAAACATTTGTAAGATGAACAATTTGTGGCACCCGATATAGCATCCAATTTTGTCCGTTCCTTTTTCGTGTAGTGTGGTGATCATAAAATTATAATAACTTCATAATTTCTGTTTATTTCTTCATAATTTCTTTCTATTTATTTCTTTCCTTTTATTTTCAAATTCTTTTTGCTTATTTCTTCTTAATTTCATAATATCTAGCTGTTCTGTTAGATGACTAGTTCTTTGAAGTTCTCTGATTTGCAACATCTCTCAAATCAGTCTATCGCATTTTTTTAAATCCTCTCGTTTTTTTTATTCAAGGCATAGATCAGAACAAACAGGCATAGTAAAAGCCAATCAAATATTTCCAGTTTTCCAATACAAAACAGCATACCTACTGTTTTCTGCGTTGCACAAGCTTATCGTCACATCACCTGTCAGTCCAGTCTATCGCATTAATACTCACTTATTTTAAACACAGATAGGTGTAATGAGCTCACAGACGCACCATGACTGCTCCGGACGACTTCTTAATTTACTTACCACATGCATTGTTATTCCTCTGAAAATTCAGCAATTATTGTGTTCTGACAGAGTTGCAGATGGCTGCTCTACCGCTGCTGAATAATTATCAAGGCATTGCTTAACGGAAAGGGATAAATCATTTCAAGATGATATACCGTCCCCACATTCCTAAATTCCTCAATGCAGATCTTTTGTCCGCAAGGCTTGATGACCAATGCTTGACACGGGTGACCGATTGGTCACAAGGGTATGCTTATGGTTATGTGTGTACTGTTATGGGTGGTGAATACTCCACATTTAACAATAATTAAACATCGTTCGAACACACAAATCTTCCAAATACGTTACCCATGCGCAGCCATTTTTATGTTTTGTTTTCGGGGATCTTGTCAAAGCAAACAAGGCAACTGGCCACTTCTTTGCTGTCAGTGCCGTAAAATGCCTGTTGTTGGAGGCGGTCACCTCTCCATTACAGTAGCGACAGGTGCAGACCGGCGGGTCAGCACCAGCACTGCCGTGACGATTTTTACAGCCCGATCTTCGCCGCTCCGACCCACGCAGCAGACGGCAAACAAAACAGGTTTTTGTGCCACCGGTGCGGCCGTCTCCCCGCCGTTTCCAAATGTTGCGCGTCGCGGCTTGGTGCGACGCGGGGCGGGGCGGGTCGGGCAGGCTGGCCGCCGCACCACGTGCCGCGCTGCGCCACCATCGCCCCGCGGCGCGGCGCGGCTGCTAGTCGCGGCGGCACCTCGGCAGCTCTCCTGACAGCTCGGCACGTTTTATCAGCTGCGCCCGACCGGAGATGAGCCCCGCACGCGCCTGCTGTTTTTCCTCGCCGGGGTGTGGCACGCCGGCACGGCCGCCAGGTCATCCGTTCGGCTCTCGCAGCCCACTGTTTGGGAGGGAAACAAACTGAAGTGGTTCGGTATGTCGCCATACAGTAGTGCTTCGGCTGCGCGGGTAGTCTCGAAACGATGCCACGACGGTCGATACAAAGGGAGGCCAGGAGAAAATAACCATGCAATTTTTATGTGGTTGAATTTTTCCTTATGAATTCGTGCTCGACAGAAACGCACATCCGTCAAGATCAGTCACGCAACTTGACATCATGTGCCTTGGATGCCAGCCATGTGAGTCACTAACTATGATGCACTTCCTGCTGGTGCACTTGGCATGCTAACAGCTGCGTGCGTTTCCATTAGTCAGCGATTATAGCGAGTAAATGAAAAGTCTGCATTTCCCATTCGGATTGCGCACTGTGGCGTGCAACAATCCTCACCACAAGTCCATTTCCTGATGCGGCGTGGATGTTTTACGTCTGCCGTCTGCGGCCTTTGTCATGCAGCCCTCCTCGCTCCTCTCACGGACATCATGACACAGCCGCCGAGAAGACAAATTGTCACTGTCGGCCGCCCCTAAACTGGCCGCGCGGCTAACACTGAATTATTGGCCGCATCCGGGGCCGGCGCGCGGCGGGGAGCAGCGTGTCCCCCTGTCCCCCGGGCTGGCTCGCAGGCCGCACTATTTCCTGCAGCTGTGCCGGTGCCCCCGTCGCCGGCGAGCCCACCGGGGACCAGCCGTCTGCTTTAGATCACATTAAAGCAAATGGAAACACGGGGCCGCCGGCTTTCGCGGGCCATTTGACATCTGCTCATATGGCCGAGAGGCGAGCCTGTTCATATGGCGGAGTCCCAGTAGTGGTGGTGGAGGCTGCAGCGCCGTGGACAGACAGACAGACAGATAGACAGACCGGCAGACAGACAGAACAGAGACAGACAGACAGATAGACAGACAAACAGACAAGCACATACATACAGACACACAGACAGACAGACAGACAGACAGACAGACAGACACAGACAGACACAGACGGACGGACGGACGGACGGACGGTGCGATGGAGAGATGGTTTTCATGGGAATTTGGGAATCGTCAATTCACTGCAAAATGCAATACCAGTGGTAATATCAGTAGCGGCAGTGGTGTGCAGTCATGCGGATATACCTATCACGAACTAGAATTATGCCTCCACGAATCTGGAAAACAGCTGTCAGGAAAGAGCCGAAAATTAGTGGTGTCTTTGTTACCAAGAATGAGCCACTTATCGGGAAACGAACGCTAGACACTGTTCCGCTTCCGACGTCCTTGCAGGCTGTCCAGAAACTCGCCTGCCGTCCGCCGAACGCACCTCCAAAGGATGTGACGGCAGCTGCTGCCCCGTCCCTCGGCCGGTGGGGCGGTGTGCGACACAAGTCCGGTCTGTTTTCACTGATAGGCGGCGACCGGGCGGACTAAGCCGCGACGACGACCCGGCACCACCGACGACGTGTTATATTTTGATGAGACGGACGTGTGGCTTTTGACAGGTCGTTTGTCAAAACTACAGGAGATCCGTTCTCGCGGGACAACCGGGCTGCACGCTAGAACAGACGGCGTACAAGAGCGAACAACTTCAGCACCAGTGTCCGCCTAGCATTGGGATAGACTGTCGGCGTGGGAGATTGAGAGTTGTGTATATTCAACACCAGTTTGGACAAGAATAGATTGTGAAATACATGTGTTGGAATAGACAATGGAATTTGTGGGTCTCGTAATCAGTTTACCACGAACAAGAAATACGATTATTATGACGTCATATTGCAATTACATTAATGGAAGCAGCTCTGTGACAAGGTTTGGAAGAAAGATTGCGACCAAAATATTGGATGTCAGCAAACGGTAGCACCTTCTTTTTCGAGCAGGTGGATTCTGGCTAGTTTGACGAGGAGATTGTAATCTAATTCTAGCTTAAGATAGCTTGTCAGCTAGCTCTGTTCTGTTTAATTGGGTAATTACTCATCGCACTAAGCCCAAAACTCACAGATGATATCACAAACATTTATAAACAGTAGCGAGCTGCATCGCTTTTTACTGCGCATACGAGTAGTTTCACATTCCATCTAGAGCATGTTCGAAGTGTTTCTAACACTTGTGCTAGCTAGTAGCAACACATACCACATATCAAGCTATGCAACGTCTTTCCTTTATCTATTTCTACTTTCTATTCTCTCTCCCTATCCTCTCTCTCTCTCTCTCTCTCTCTCTCTCTCTCTCCCTCTCTCTCTCTCTCTCTCTCTCTCTCTCTCTCTCTCTCTCTCTCTCTCTCTCTCTCTCTCTCTCTCTCTCTCTCTCTTTCTCTCTCTTTCTTTCTCTCTCCCATCGTGACGAATTTATGTTCTTTCTCACCCATTCCTATGGTGTCGTGGCATTGGATTATTCCTTAAAGTTGTCTAATGCTTATTGAAAAAACTAAAAAATAAATCAAACATTTAATTCCTTCTTCAAGCTCTCCACATTCCGTGGCTCTTCAGGTTTTGTGTCATACAAGATGAGATAGAGATAAGAATGGGACAACATTTTGTGTTCAGTTCCATTCCATTCATTGAATATTTTTGCCGTTCCATTCCTTTCCATCATAAACCACCAATATCTTAAACCGCTCCATGCCGTTCCCTATTGCAGAACATCACATGGCTCATTTTGATTACCAATAAGATCAGACTGCGTAATTCTAAAACAAATTGAATAAGTCTGACCTTATTGATTATCAGTTAGATCACACTGCGTAATTATAAAACAAACTTCTGGCGAAGTTCAGTTCTCCGGTCCGTGGCATTGGATGGCATTGGATGATGATGATACCCAATGCCACTGACCGGAGCCTTGGAAGAATCAAACGTCTCTTCCTAGAGCACGGACAAACGTCAAACGTCTCTTCCTAAAGCACGGACACATACATGATAGATAGATCATTCAGAAATAGCCTAAGAACGACCCGACGCAATCGTAGGAAACATTCAGACACAGAAAACGTAACATACCTGAGGCTACCATATGTAAATGACACCATTTGTCACCAAGTGAATGGCATCATAAAAGGGTCCAAACTGAACATTAAAGTAGCCTGGCAGAGTGGACTCACCCTAAAAACAAACCAGTCAGGTCCGCTTTAGGGCCCCCTGCCTGTACAGGCAAGACTCGCCGCCATGCATGCCCTAACAAACTGTCTGGAAAATGCCATGTGAAAAACGATGCATACAAAATTTCCTGTAAAAGCTGTCAAAACGACAGAAAGCCATACTTCTACGCAAGGGAAACATCTCGGCCCGTTCGAGAAAGGTTCAAAGAACACCTATCCGACCCCCCCCCCCCCACCACAAAAAACATCCCCCAAAACATTCCCGGAACTGAACGAATGTTTCGCCTTTTTGCAAAAACGCTCGGGAGCATGATTTCGATTTTTTTCGTTTATAAAAAAACGTGGAAAGGACTTTGGCACCGATTTGTAGGTAAAAGTTAAATGCATATTGGCGCGGTCCACCCATAATTGGACTCGTCGTGTTATTTTATGCGAGGGAGATGAGAAACTTGGTTATTTATTGCCGAGCGTCACCACAGCACGACTAACAGTAACCAGAAGCATTGTCCATAAGCTCTGCCCTCACTATCCTCTCGCGAAAAGAACACGCGGCCGACCGCCGAAAATATATAGCCTGTTGTTAGTTATAACTTTCTTAAACCACACAACAGCATTGGTTGTACCTCACAAACCTATTCATGTTTGTGGGGGGTCTAGGAGCAAATGCCGATCCAGGGGGACAAACGGGGTCATGCACCCCAGGACGGGTCAAGGGGAAATCATAATTTAAGATGCGCTTCTCCATGTCGGGTACTAATTACTAAATAAGCTTACAAATGCAGACGGATACAGATGGAGAGTGACCCAACCTCC